>JASDQU010245000.1:23813-45597 GCA_032191745.1 Picea mariana
ATATACATTTAATATATACACTATTTTTAATCATAATTTTATTTAAGTTATCCTACCCTACATGAGCAGCCTCGTAGTAAGATCCCATTCAGGTCCTTATCCTATATGACTGGCCACCAGAGCCATGAGCCATGCACGCAGATAGGGCGAAAACGTGTTTGTCCAATAAAACATTAAAATATATCAATAAATAAACATGCATTAAATATCAAAAAGGCATTTGTCTTTACTTTTATTAAAAACATTAAATTTTATTGTTTAATATTATTTAATTCCAATGCTCGTCTTTACTCTTATTAAAAACATTAAATTTTATTGTTTAATATTATTTAATTCCAATGCTCTCAATCAGAGCATATTGGTTAAAGAGAAAAGTAAAATATATATATATAAGCTGTGAAAAAGGCATATGCCCTGACTCATATAGAAAATAAATACATGGGAAACACTAAATTTTGTTTAATATTAATTAATATTAATATTAACAATACCATCCAAGCAAACTCATATTGAAAATGATACATTGAAAAACACTCAATTTTGTGAATATTAGTCAATATTAATATTGACAATCTCATCACAGCAATGGAATTTGTTAGAAGAAAAGTATAGCACACAACAACTCAAAAGAAAAAAAAATAAAGGCAAAGAGTATTTACAGCAAAGACTTTAGTGAGAAGAAAGAATATATAAGAAGTTGTTAAATAATAATAATAATGAAATTTGTTAAAAGAAAAGTATATCATATAGTAATGAAAAAAAAAAAAAAAGTATTAAAGTGAGAAAAAAATAATTTACATCAATCTTTGGTGAGAAGAAAGAATATATATAAGTTGTTAAATAATAATAATAATGAAAAAAAATTAAAAAAATGAATATTATATATATAAGATAAATAATAATATTAAAATTTGAATGTTACTAATTAAGCATTCATACATAACAAAATTTAGGCTCCCATCACTGAAGCCAAAAGAGAATAAGGACTAATTCGCAGGTAGAATGGAATGACTTAACCCAAAAATCACAGAACCATGAACCATGGACTCTAAGCTCCAGACCAAATCCAAGTTCCAATCACTCTTATCTTCATGAAAATAAATCAATCAGTCATTATTATTCATTTCAAAGTTTACAATTGTACAATACTTTGGTGCCAGTGCCTTGGTACCAAAGAGGGTTTTTTTTGGTTTCCAACTACTAATTCAACGTCTTATTAAGAATACTAAATTATCTCTACAACATAATGTCCTATTTTAAAAAAATTCCTCTAGATTATGGGTTTTTTTTTCAACTACTAATTCAACCTCTTATTGAACCTGGGCTTTTTTTCAACTACTAATTCAACCTCTTATTGAGCTTCTGAACGTCTTATTGAGAATACTAAATTATTTCCACAATCATGTCCTATCTTCAAAAAATTCTATATTTTGTTTATGCTTTTCTTTTAGCTTATAAAATATTAGGAAGGGATACCAATTGATCTCTCTTTGCTTGCATAGGAGTGACACAGCCCTCCCTTGGTCATCGAATGGACTGTTCACTGCTTGAAAATAGCCCTGAGCTTTCAGTTCAAGAACTCATGTTCATATTGGTCTTGCCTCTATTGGCACAATGATAATAATGATTCAAGCCTGGGTTTAGCAATGGCTTCAAGGGGTACACCCTTCACAGTGTATCCAAATGCTTCTTCCATGTCATCATCGTCCAGTCTTTCTTTGGAAGGAGGAGACCAGTTGAAGAGCTGAAGCAGCCGAGCCAAACCAAGTAAGACCACATTCATTCCAAGGGTAGCCCCAGGGCAGCCTCTCCTTCCTGCTCCAAATGGAACAATTCTGCAATCTGGGTCATTGATATCCACATGTTGATCATTCTTATCATTATTCCACAGGAACCTTTCTGGTTGGAAAGTGTTGGGATTGGACCAGACTGCAGGATTCCTCCCCAATGCATATGTGTTGATGAGAATCCTGGTGTTCTTGGGTATGTCATAGCCTCCTACCTTTGTTTCCTCCATGGAAATGTGAGGAATGAGGAAGCCACCCACTGGATGCAGCCTGAATACTTCCTTGACAACAGCCCTTAATACTCTCAAATTCAGCAAATCAGACTCCTCCACAAGTCGGTCCTGCCCGACAACTTGGTTGATCTCTTGCTGCACTTCGGCCATGTATTCTGGGTGCCTCAATAGCTCGGCCATTGTCCACTCACTGGTTACAGAGGAAGTGTCTGTTCCTGCAGCAACCATGTCCTGTTAAAGGACAGACAGACTGATAACATTAGCATTTTCGCATTGTAGAAATGAAATCAAAGAACTACATTCAAGACAGATGCTAGTTGCAGAATTGGTGTAATGTACCCTGAGGGTAGTACCATGTTGATACCTAAGAAGAAAAATAGACACCATGTCAAGACCAATAGGTGAAAATAAACAAATAGATATATTGAATATGATAATAGAATATAACATCTAAAGTCATATTTACTGGAACCAAAATCTTCAACAAAGGATATGGTACTTCGATTTTCATTAAGCTTCCACTTAAGAAGGTATGATAAACAAACATTCACAAGAAAGGGAACCTATAAAGCACATGGCACTTCTAAGCAATGTTAGAACTGGGAAGTAAGAATGCTATGACATCAACCAGGGAACTTGTACCTCAAAGCCAGCTGGTGCCGAGCATTGTTAGTACCGAAGTGAGGAAGGTTGTTAGAGGATGTCATCACATCAACAAAGGAACTTGCACCTCAAAGATAGCTGGTGCCAAGCAATGTTAAGACCAAAGTGAAGTTTGATGTTATCAAATCAATCAGGGAATTGCACATCAAATCTGTCCAACTGGTGCCAGGTGAGTGAAGGAGGATGTTATCACATCAACCAGGGAGCTTGCACCTCAAAGCCGTATTGGGAAATTGGAAAAAAAAAATAGGTCCTCTACAATAAACATAACCTATAAAAATAAATATTCATAAGTCATGCACTGCTACATGATTGTTCTGATATATTAAGGTATATAACACCTGGTCCTGCTGAGAAAGGCAAGAATCTGAACTGATAAACAGCACTTCTGCATTCATTCCATTGCACATAATCTTGCCTAGTGCTTTACACGAAATATTTCTCCATTCATCTCATTTTGTCACAACAGGTCTAGAAATCCTAATGAATGCATGATAAACAACAGCTCTGCCAAAATTTGGGATATTGCTTTAAGTAATGTAGAATGCCCAAGAGAAGGAATTGGCTCTGTAAAACCAAGAAAAGAATACAGCTTATGACTTAGCTTCATATCCAAATCAAAGACAAACAATTGCGTTTGATCAATACCTTCAATCCAATCGTCATACATGACCATACAACACCATTATCAAATCAAACCAGAGCACAAGAAAAAAATAAAGTGAAGAATTTTTTACACTCACAATGAGAATGGCTTTGATCTTTGTCATGTTCAAGCTCTTATCCCGGTCTTCTGCTTGAAGCAGTGTGTGAACAAAGTTCACAGGTCCTGCTCCACTGCCTTCCTCGAGTACAAGACGTTGCTCCTGGATGATTCGATCATACAATTCATCAACCCAATTCATAATTTCATGCATTCGCTTTTCATGGCCCTGCAGATCCAGAGACCTCAGGAAGGGAAGATAATCTCCAATGTTGAATGCATTGATTAGAGAAAAGGATTCATAAATTTTGGCCTTGTGTTCAGCTGCCAATTGAGGGCCTGCACCCTTTGGACCAAAAAACCTCTGGCCCAATATCATTCTGGTAATGGCATTGCTTGTCAAAGACCCAAACAGGTTTCTCATGTTAATACTATTTCCTTCATGAGATGCTTTGAGCACCTCCCCCACCATGCATTGAACTTCATCATTTCTTCCTTTTCTGTAAGAATCGATCTTCTTTGGAGTTAAAAGCTCCATCGTGCAAATTTTTCTGACTGTTCTCCAATGTGGCCCATAAGGAGCAAAAGCAATGTCATTGCCACCAAATGTGAAGTGCTCTGAGGCAATGTTCTTCGGTCTAGAAGCAAAAACATGGTCTTGCTTCAATAAAAACTCCTTGACATACTTGGGATCGTCTGTCACAACAGTAGGCACCATTCCAATGTGAATGTAAACAAGAGGGCCATATTTCTGATTAAATTTCTGCATGCCCAGATGAGGAACAGGACCAATTTGTAACAGGTTTCCCACAATCGGCCACCGCCTGGGACCAGGAGCAAGTTTCAACTGTTTTCCCCTCTTCCATTTCAGGAGACCCTGGAAATATACTGTTAAAGTAATTGCAAGCAGCACGTATTGAGTCCATCTACAAAGTACATGCTCAACTAGGTATCTCATGGATTGCACCAATCTTAAACACATTGTAAAGCAGATTCAATCCAACCCACTTGCTCTGGTCTGCTCTGTTCTGGTTTGAGCTGAGACTGAATATAATGTACTACACTTCAATCCAATCCAGCTTTAAGCTTTCCACAGGAGGACAACTTTTTCAACTCTGGGAAATACAGACCCGGAAAGCCCACAGTAAGAATTTTAAATCCTTCAATGATTTCATAAATATACCCAAATCCAATTCAATCACAGCCTAAAAATGAGGCAGAAATGTCAAAGCCCTGACACTAGAGTACTATGCTTAACCAATATAACAAAAATACTGACTAGTGCTGAGAAACTTCCACCACTACAAAACAAAAAGGGTTACGTTACACAGGCCCGCCACAATTACGCAAATATAAAAAAAAAACAAAAACCCAAATAAATGCTTATTGTCGGTGGCGTCCAGGGCATACCCACACATATTCACAGGGAAAAAGACATGGCGAAAGTGTCAGAGATATCTAGGGAGCACCAACATTTCAGGAAAATGGTAAAAGCCCACAGAATGACCCAAAAACACAACATCATATCTATAGGTCCATACATTGAAACCCAATAATCGAGAGAAAATATGCCATACCTTTACCCTTGCTAGCATTCTCACACTGTACTGTACTATATATTCAACTAAAGCGGGTGATTCTACATTACACGCAACTGTTTTCAATCATGAAAATACCCTTTCTAATCCAAAGGACTATGTAAGCACTCAAGTAAACCTATTTATCAGATCTTGAATGCTCTTCTTACCTGGTAACGTTTGATCTTGATTCACTGATGACACCCAATAGCCCAGCCCCAGCCGGCCACAAAGAAGTAAATGCAAGAAGAAGAGTGGCCCACCTGCAAATAATATTTGCTGAGGTTGGGTATTTAAAGTGAGCTATAGCATTGATTGAKCCCTGGTTATACCCAACATGAACATTGGACAAGTGAATCCCCATGCACAGGATGTTGGTAAAAAACCCAAATCCTCGTGGATCTCCAGCCTGACACAGGCCCCACATACCTAGTTGTCAATCCCCATTTCTCTCTTCCCCCATGTGTATGGGAATGTAATGCTCRGCTGTCATACATTTGACCAGATCTCCGAGCGTTTTTTATCAGAATTTGAGGTCATTGCTCCATCAGACATGGCTCTGAACAGCTGGCCTGGATCTCACAATAAGCAAGCCAATGTAACGTAACAGTTGACTTATGCCTAAGATGAAACCTACACAGAAGTCGGCTCARGACTTTTTATTTAAAATTTTCCATGTTACTGTTTTGGTTTATGTGTGCCCTTGGAATGTAGGCAGAATACGTTATCCTCACTCCTTCCATGAGATTCCAATTCCAATGAWCGTGACCTGCTTTTCATAATTATTTATTGTTAACTGTCTTGACATGAATAGAAGTGGGCTCTGTGCAACATGGTAGTAGCTTCCTCTCTGAAATTTCAATATTTGTTTGTATTGGCTGGAGAGATGAAAATATTAGATTCGAGTCCAAATTGGACCTCTACTGAAATTGATATTAAGGATAAGTCGATCGAGTTGGCGTATGTTGTATTCTTTAATGGGTTAAGTATTAGATGGGTCTTCCATGGTTATTGTGCCCGTCTTGGTTCTTTAAAAAAAAATGGGAAAAAGCTCCAAATTCTAAATCATTATTTGTGAATATGTCTTTTACCAAAATACTCTTAGAACTCTGAACTTATGAGTTTTTGGAATTCCAAAGAAGTGGATAATGAAATTCTCAAAACCTTTAGAGAATGAAAATAGAGACTTTTTGGATTTAGAGAATGTTGGATTTAGAGAATGAAAATAGAGACTTTTTGGATTTAGAGAATGAAAATAGAGACTTTTTGGATTTAGAGAATGAAAATAGATATTTTTTGGAATTTAAAATCTAAGCATGTTAAATGGAAATTGTAAATCTTTTAAAATATAAATTTTAAATTTTAAATGATTTATTTAGAGATTTAAAATAATAATAATAATAATAATTTATTTTTAAGGTCACACCAAATCACATCAGATTGGTGTATGAAATCCCCTTGTTTGTAGGACAAGGGACTTCCTCTACTCGGCAATTTGACTAATAAAATCTACAGAAGTATACATACCCTGCCCCCTATAAATTTTATATATAAAATTTAAATCAAAATAAGATATAAAATATTATATTTTTTTAATAAAAAATGAAATTAATATTTTATATCATGTATTTTATCATTATTTTTTATTATAGTATTAATAATTTATATTTTAATAATTAATATAGAATAATTAAAATCATTCATCAATATAATATATATATATATATATATATATATATATATATATATATATGAGTAAGGAATAGTTAGGAGCTTCATTCATCATAGCATATGCATGGTTCATACGTTGAAAAATATATTATAACATTTTTAATTTATTAATATTTTTAATTTATTTTAATAATTTTTTATTATAGTATTAATAATTTATATTTTAATAATTAATATAGAATAATTAAAATCATTCATCAATATAATATATATATGAGTGAGGAATAGTTAGGAGCTTCATTCATCATAGAATATGCATGGTTCATACATGGAAAAGTATATTATAACATTTTTAATTTATTTTAATAACTTTTTATTATAATATTAATAATTTATATTTTAATAATTAATATAGAATAATTAAAATCATTCATCAATATAATATATATATGAGTGAGGAATAGTTAGGAGCTTCATTCATCATAGAATATGCATGGTTCATACATTGAAAAGTATATTATAACATTTTTAATTTATTTTATGTTATTAAATTATTTAATTTTTACATAGATAATAATGATGAGATAAAAGTAGTTTAAGAGGTAATATTATTATTAAAAACTTGTTAATTGGAAAGTTATTTTGGAATCCAAATTCCTAGGCATTAAGTTTTATGTACCATTTTTAACTTGTGATTGTGACTATTCTTCTTGTACTTTTAAGACAGTTAAGTGAATAAGTCTATATTGTTAGCAATGGGTCCAAGTACCTATGTTGATCTCTTTAATGGGATGTTATTGTACTTCTACATCAATTAAATGAATATGTATATTTTTTGTTGACCTTAGAATTCAAAGAATGAGATTATAATAAAGATAATGATGATTGTTAATGTCCACTAAAATCAACTTCGGTTTATTAGACCTCAAGATAAAAAAAAAGGTAAAGAATTAATTGTTTGTTTTATAATTTTATTTCTATACTTGAAAAGATTGGAAAAAAGTTTTCCTAAATCTCTATAGTTTTGATGAGTTAATAGTTTATGAAGGTCGTTATTACTATATATATATATATATATATATTGAAACTAGGATTTAGTATGGACATATGCAAGATGTTTTAAAAGAAAGTGATTTCCGTCATCCACCTTCTTAGTATTAACAAGATAACAAATTCTTTCATGTAAGGGTCTTTTATGAATTGTCCAATGCTCTGTTTCGCTATGAAGCTCATGAGAGTTCATTCTTATTTTTGTTGGAAACATTTGTTATAGCAAGATTTGCCTCAACTTATGCAAATTTGCTCAGAAGGCCTTTTTCCATTTCCCTATGCAGACTTGAAGTCCCTTTTTGCAAATCCCATAGCTAAAAACAACATTTTTCCGCATATACGCGCCCTACCTATTATACAACATGTGTATATGCAGGTTGCACCACTACAACCCGCGTACATTGGGTTTTGTGCCCAAAATTAAAAAATGGTGTCGAGTTTCCATGTCACGTCACGAGATCCATGATCCTCGACCTTCCATATACTGGAAATGTTCCAACTTGGCCCTTCAGTTCCACTTGAAGGCTATAAATAGGTCAAATCTGAGCTATGGAAAAGGAGGAGAAGAATTCAATTTTGAGAGAAAAGTTACTCTGGAGAAATTATTCACTTCATATTGAGTTTGCATCCCTTTATCCTTTTAAGTCTGAACACATTGTTCAGCCCCCAAGCTCTTCCCTACATGATTAAGGACCTCATTATCTCTTTTATATGAGCTTTCCTTTGGTGGAGGATTGAAGTGGTGGAGGCCCAGCTGGAAGGGACTTAGTTTCTCGGTTCTGAATCATATTGACATGGAAGTTTGTAATTCATTCACTTCTATTGATTACATTTTAATAGAAATACTATTTTCTCATCCAATTAATATCTTGCAAATATTTGAATTGTTATTCCATGGGCGTATTTGTTATGAATGTTGATGGACTATGCTATTGAATGCGCTAACATTATATATTATCACCATATGCTTGCATTTCTTGGTTGTTGAGGACAAGTTGCAGGTGTATTGCTTTGAGTCAAGTGCTCAACTGTGGACTTCATCGAACGTCTGGATGAGGTAGGCTCTTTATCTTGTTTGGTTAGCATATTCTTTTATATAGCATACCTGAGATTAGAGTTGATTTCTGCAGTCATTTCCATCTGTTGTGGTTTACCCCTAGCCATAGAGATATTTTCCTTGTAACATAATTGGCGACCATACTGAGGATAAAATCTTCTTTTCAGGGTTTGAAGTGTTTTTCTGCTTTGATTTCTCTCGTTTATATTGAGTTTCTTGTCATATGACTGCTTAACAACCTATGTTCATTCTGAGTCTCGGTTTCTTATCCTTCTCCTTAGCTTAGCTGTGTTTTAACACATATACGCGGGTTTTTACTTGACAGTCGCATGGATACACATGATGTCCTTCTGCAAGAGGTGTATATACGCACTTTTCTCCTGAATAGTCATGCACATCATCCTTTTCTACTTGGTTGTTGGGTTTGATGTTTTCTAGGTAAGTTTTGATGGTTGTTGAGTCTTCTTAGGTCTCTACTATGACTGTTAAGTGTCCGTGGAATGATAGGAAACCTATCTTTGGTTGAATTTTTGGGCAGTGCCTTTCTCATCATCCTTTTCATTTGACTGTCCTTGCATCTTGGGCTAGGTGTTTGCTTCTTGATATCCTACTTGATTTGTCTTTATTTACATACAATAGAGTTCTTATATCAAGTTGTTGTTCAGTCCTTGCATTTTCATTTTTTTTTATAATGAAAATACAAAAATATTAGGCATTTTGCATTGTTGGCATTTGATCTTTTGAGTCCTTATCATTGATCTTAGTACATGTAAAGAAAGATTGCATCTTATTTGGAATTGTAGAACTAAATTGAAAATTGCATTTTGAAAATCATATCATTTATTGGGAATTGAAGTTAGGACTTTGCATTGTTTTCATATTCATTTATTTTACTTGTTGAGTCATAACATCACTAGTTTCACGACTGTGCCTTTTTTGAGTAAGCAAGGCCACTAAAAGCAACCTTTATAATTTAAAATTGATTAGAAACAATTTTATTTTCTAGGGTGCACAAATTAGCTTAGGATTTAGAGCCTTGGAATAGAATTTTGTGAGTAAGCTTCTCCAAGGCTATTAAATCAACATATGTGTATGACTAAGGGAGTGGTGAAATCCATTGTATAATTGGTGACGTCAGGAGGCTCCGCTTACATCGGAGTTAAGCACGAGATCACGTGAGGTTGGTTAAATGGATATCCCCCTGATACCTTCTTAGTGTTAGATATATTTCCGAGGATCTATTTGTATATGGGGATCTTGCTAGTACCTTTACCTCTGTGAGAGGCGGTGCTTTCAAGGTTTTTGGCTTTGTTACCCTGCCCATACGGTGGACCTGACTTACGACTGTTCGCATGCGCATCGGTTATATCGTAGTTGATTAGTTGTTTGACATAGGTACCACATAGGTTACTTGCAGGGGTTATTCTGCAGGTACCCTGGGTTAGATAAGAGTCGAACAATACACAACCTTTATGGAGGATTACGTCTCCGAGGGGATCTGACTGACTAGTTGTTAAGCCCACGAGGGCCCTTATAACTGATTCTGATACCTTTGATATTTTGCAGGTAGTCTCAGGCCCCTCTTGGGTGAGGCATACCTACTTTAGGGAGGGAGGCCCCTTTCAACCACTTTATCCTGTTTGTGTGCATATTGGCCTTTTGTTTATTTTATTTTGGTGTGCTCTTTGATTATTAGTTGACCTCAGGATTTTATATTATGCCGTGAGTTTTCATTATCATGGATTGTGGAGCCCATTTGGATCCCTCATTTCACGTTACCTCCCCCATGACATTCGCTCATGTCATGGGGACGAATCCGTCTGTGTTTCATAATGGTATGCAAGATTATGATACTCAGTCAATTCCTTGGGACTCTAATCATTTTTCTCATGGTATGCTAGACATGTCTTCACACTTTCCATCCTCTGTCTCATCTCCTTATGTGAATCCTAGTTTTGGGTCTGGGGGCACGATGCCTCCTTATTCTCCCTTTTTGTTTGGTGGGAGTCATACCCCTCAAACAACTCTTACAGTAGGAGGTTGGAATCTTCCTTCCTATAGATCCACTTTTCCAGGAGTAAGTGTTCAAATGGGCGGTCATTCTACTTATTACAGTTCGTCCATCTATCCTTCTTCCGCTATGTCAGTTCCTACGAATGCTTTCCCCATGGCAGGTCTCCATCTATCCTCTGGTGTTTCATCCGAGGGTAGTTAGTTTTATGGTACGGGAAACCCCCTTCACGAAGTTCCTTCGCCTGGGGGCAACATATATCCACACATGAGTAACCCTTGTCATGTCTCTTTCTCTTCGAAAGCAGCTTCCTTGGTGTTGATGCCTTTAATCCCCTTTATGAAACAGTATGGAGGAGGATACTATCCTATTGGATAGGGCCATGGTGTATACCAGAACCCTTCCTGGCCTACAATTTCTCAAAACCAGTCTTTCTCGAAACCTTGGTCTCAAATGCTGCAACCAACCACTGCCACAAGTCTAGTCATTGCAAGTCATATTGGCATTATATCATCAACCTCTGCTAGTCATGTTGGAGATTGGTCGACAACCTCTGCTAGTCATGTTGAAGGTTCATCACCAACCTCTGCTAGTCATGTTGGGCATTCATCACCAACCTCTGCAAGTCATGTTAGATATTTTCTACTAGCCTCTGCAAGTCATGCTGAGAGCATGTCACCAGCCAGTGCAAGTCATGCTAGGGGCATTCATACGATTGAGAAGCCTAGACGTGTAAGACAGAAGCCCAAGTTCCTTTGTAGCATTTAAAAAGGAGATCACCTTACTCGTTTGTGCCCTGCTACTATTGTGGTACAAGAAGTGTGGTCCTTGCCTGGGGGCCCTTCGGATTTTGAGTCATCTTTGGTTGATACAGTAGTCATGCCGATGCAATCTTCGGCTGACACCACTCTTCTTTTTGGGGGTGATGCATTTCTTGACCTTGTTGTCTCACATCATGTTACACCAACGGTCGTGTCAATGCAATATTCGGCTGACAACACTCTTGACCTTGTTGTATCACATCATATTCAACCAATGGTTGAAGAAGTGGTCGTGCCAATGCAATATTCGGTCGATCCCACTCTTCTCTTGGAGAGTGACAAGCCTAAGGAAGTGACATTGTCGATGCAATCTTTGGTCAATCCCACTCTTCTTTTGGAGGGTGATGCATCCTTTGACCATGTCCTTAGCATTTCTAGTCATGTACCTTTTGAACAAGAGAGAGTTTTACTCTCCCCGAGTACTCTCCCTCCAACTCTTGGAGAGCTTCCCTTGGACTGGGATGGTCTTGTGGAGTATCAAATTCCTTCTCCTATGCCTTTTCAGGTAAGAGACGTTCTTCGATATATCGTTGAGAAGATAACTTCTGCTAGCACTTTATCCTCCTCGACTTGGAAAGCTTTGGGTTTTCCCAAGATTGTGTCACCTATTTGTAAGTTGCTAACCCTTCACATAAATCCTTCATGGGAGCCTTGGCCTCCCCCATGACATGCCACCTAAAAACCTCCCAACGAGTCTAATTTAAGCTCTTTTCCAACATCTATCAAAAAACAAAAAAGATTTCCGAGTGAACTTGTCTCTTTCACACTCATAAATTGGATTTGGAAGGACGTCTATTTGGTGCAAGTTTATCCCTTTTTCAAACCAAGTAGACTAATATTACGAAAAAGGACATTTTTTGGCGTTAAGTTTCAATTGTGTCTCATTCTCTTGCTTGTAGTATTGAGCCTAGTGTCGGTTCTCACTTTTGCGTTATAAGCCTTTCACCTCAGCAGTTTGCATCATCATCCCATCAGAGCCTTGTTTATATCCTTTGCAGCTTGACACCCTATACCCAAGAGGAAACATTCCCCTGAGCATCCATCTCCCGCATGCACCTCCTTGCATTGAGCATAGGTATGTTCCACTGCTAGAACTAGATTGCTTAATTGCAACACTCGTTTCCTCCTCTATATCATAACATTCATTTGACTATGAAAAAAAAAAAAGACGGGCAGGAAAATAATATTATCTTATATTGGCAGTAGTTGTGTCACCTTTGAACGGAGCGTAAAATTTTTTAGTCCACTTGTCATCAAAATTTTGGGTTTAGCATGACCTTAGGAAGTTGATCTCGTTACAGAGATTTTACTCCCCCGACTGGTTACTCTTCCAGTCCCTATGGAGAGTTTGATTGATGCCTCATGCATCTCAAAGTTTCATCATTGAGTCTATGCTACCAGAGTCTTCCATATGTCTCATGCTCTTGTTCAAAGGATGTCTACCAACCTGTGTCGACCATTCCTCAGAACTCTCGCCTTTGCATGTCAGACATACCCTCAGTGTGTCTCAGAGTTACATGAAGTTGCAGTCCTATTGCGCACCCTAGTCCTACTTTCATCATTGGTAGGTAACCTTGAACCCAATAGTCGACATTTCATCATTGGTCGTTGACTGGGTGGTTTTCCTTGTGTTCGACGGCAAGAAATCTATTCACGCATTGGGATTTGTGCATTGTCTTGGATGCCATTATCCTTATTGGTGGCTTCCTCGCCTTTGTCAACAATTTTCCTTATTGGTGGCTTCCTCGCCTTTGTCAACAATTTTCCTTATCGGCTGCTATTCATAGGGTATTTTTCGTTTACCACTTGCATCCGACACACGTGAAAGACGCACATGATCGTTGGTTTGTGAACATGTTCATCGTCTGATTTTCTCGAAATCATCAAGCTCCTGCTTTGTACCTTGTGCTGAATGATGAGAGATTCCTCAATGCTCTCCTTTTAGCGGGTTTCCTTCCATCAACTTCAACCCATCTATTATGGAGACGAGACCTAGAGTCCTATGAGTACCTAGAGGCTTGCAGTCATTAGTGGCAGTTCTCTCGCCATCGACAGTTGGGAATACATCAATGTCTCTTGATCGATGGATTCTTCGAGTGTTCGACCCTGACACCTCTATTCACACTTGCAAGAATGTACTCAGTGCCTTGATACCTACTTTCATTATCGGTAGGTTGTCTTGTGTTTGTTAAAGATATACCTTAATGACTAGTAATCAAATGAAGTCTCATTTTGTTCGACCTCAACTCCTTTATTCACATGATGTAGACTTGCACCTTTGGCAGATTGTGTAGAAGACATGAATACATCAGTTCATAGTCACAACTTTCCTGAGTTGTTGTTGTCTTTCATTGGACCAGTACCTATGTGACTTCAGTGATCATGGGAGATCATATTGTACTCCATTGTATATAGATATCTCCAGATTGATTTTGAGACTGGTTTTATTGGGCCTTGTTCATGACTATGACAACCTTTGGCATGTAGCCACCTTTGTATTTCCTATTCATGGCCATGAACAATTGTTTGGTATATTTTCACATGGATCTGTAATGTAATTCAAATTGGCAACCATGTGCGCAAAGTCAGTGCAGATTGTAATATTCTCATGAGCAACTAGTTCGTCTAGTTGGGTCTCCATTACTCCACTTCTGGGTATTATAATGTATTTTGGCCATCGCAGATACTCCTTTGACCTCACACATTAGGGGGCATATGTTATAGAAAGATTTGCCCCACCTTATGCAAATTTTCTCAGAAGGCCTTTTTCCATTTCCCTATGCATACTTGAAGTCCCTTTTTGCAAATCCCAGAGCTAAAAAAAACATTTTCCACATATACGTTCCCTACCTATTATACAACATGCATATACGCAGGTTGCACCACTACAACCCACGTACATCGGGTTTTGTGCCCAAAATTAAAAAATGGTGTCGGGTTTCCATGTCACGTCACGAGATCCATGATCCTTGACCTTCCATATATTGGAAACATTCTGAATTGACCCTTCAGTTCCACTTGAAGACTATAAATGGGTCAAATCCGAGCTATGGAAAAGGAGGAGAAGAATTCAACTTTGAGAGAAAAGTTACTTTGGAGAAATTATTCAGTTCATATTGAGTCTGCATCCCTTTATCCTTTTAAGTCTGAACACATTGTTCATCCCCCAAGCTCTTCCCTACATGATTGAGGACCTCATTGTCTCTCTTATATGAGCTTTCCTTTGGTGGAGGATTGAAGTGGTGGAGGCCCAGGTGGAAGGAACTTACTTTCTCGGTTCCGAACCATGCCAACACAAAAGTTTGTAATTCATTCACTTCTGTTGGTTACATTTTATAGAAATACTATTTTCTCGTCCAATTAATATCTTGCAAATATTTGAATTGTTATTCCATGGGCGTATTTGTTATGAATGTTGATGGAATATGCTATTGAATGTGCTAACATTATATATTATCACCATATGCTTGTGTTTCTTCGTTGTTGAGGACAAGTTGCAGGTGTATTTCTTTGAGTCAAGTGCTTAACGGTGGACTTCATCGAACGTCTGGATGAGGTAGGCTCTTTATCTTGTCTGGTTAGCATATTTGTTTATATAGCATACCTAATATTAGAGTTGATTTATGCAGTCATTTTCATCTGTTCTGGTTTACCCCTAGACATAGAGATATTTTCCTCGTAATAATATTGTTGTCATTGATGTCAAAGAAAAGGGGAGACTACAAATGTCCAAGATAAAGATTGCAAGATGGAGATTGTTGGAAATATGTTTTTTGGATTTTTGATGCTCAATTTGGATACCCTATCTTTGAAGGTATTTTTTCTCTAAATACCTAGCTCAAATGGGATGATAGGTTATATGGTTGGAAATCTTATTATGATAACTTTCCAACGATATATGGCACTCCCTCTAACCCCTTAGGAATGAGGAGATATTAATTTTTTTGTCAGACAACCCAGACATAAAGTTCAAGTTGGCCCAGCCTAATTCAGGAGGATCTTGGTGGCCACCCACCTATTCCAACTGACTCAAAACAATTTTTGGCAACTTACTATTTTTAGTAGTTTTTCGGGTCCTAAACTTCCAAGGCCATTTTGAGGGCCTAAACGATGTTTTTTCATGATCGGGCACCTCAATTATTATCAAAGGCTTTGATTGAGCCTATCAACTTAACCTCCTTGTCAAAAACTTTCCAACGAGCTATCGTACGCCCTAAACGGAGATAGTATGAAAAAGTTACGACCCTGGGAAGTTGATGTACTAACTTACCCCAACGGGCCCCACATGACTTTTAGCGCTTCATCTCCTAGAGTTAGGTTTTTGGATGTCTAGGGTTTTGACATTCATGTTTATTATAAAAAGGACTTCAGAGCCTCATGGTACTCATCTTCTTGAAAATGAGCGTAATCGTGACATCTCTTCTTAGAGATAAGCTGCCACCATTCTAGCAAGCTTGTTTTCAATCTTCATTTTACAGTTTCAACATATTTCTAATTTAATATAAATCAAGTTTTATTTTATCTCTGTTATTGTTCATTGTGCCTCTGTGTTAATATTATAATTATGTGTTTTCATTTCCTTCCGCTCATAAATCTGGATCAGTGGTATCAGAGCAGTTTGCTCCTTGTTGTTTTTTAGTGCATGTCCCCAACGCAGTCAACGTATAGAGAGTTGGGTCTCGAGCTTGTTTCTCTTGAGGACAAATTCTCTTGTAGTCCCAAGAAACCGTCCATGGTAGGTGAAAATAAAGATGACGAGACATGAGATCCTTTCAAAATGTTGCTCGAGGAAGCCCTCAAGTGATAGAGGAACGAGATGATGGACAACTTTGCACAAATCCTTCGACAACTGTCGACAAATGACGCATCCACCTCAAGCGGAGGCGTCATCCCATTAGAGGTACAAATCAATTTTTATATTCCTATATTTTAAGGGCAAATAGATGCGGATGTCGTAGATAAATGGTTAAACCTTCTAGAAGAGTATTTTTCTATCCACAATTTTTCCGATAGAGAAAAGATTACATTTGCGGTCCTCAAGGTCATCCCCCATGTCAAAGATTGGTGGGAGACTTTCTGTGAGCAAAAGGAAATAGAGGGATCCACATTGTTTGCAGTTTCTCCTACTTGGGGTTCCTTCAGGGATGATATTAAGAAACAATACTACCCTGTTGGAAGTTATGACGACTTGTATACAAGATGGACCATACTATGGCATGAAAGAGACCAAACAGTGCCAGAGTTCACCAATGTCTTCCATACCTTGCGCACCAAGATGGGTATCAAATATTCTGAGCGACATATGGTTCTCAAGTGTCACGATGGTCTACATAGATACATCCATAAATAAATGGATTTTTTGGACATCTCATCCTTGGGCGTGTCCTATCAATATGTCGTTAAAATCGAGCATAAGCTTAAACAAAAGACGCGGTATTTTGGGTCTGGGAACCCCTCATAAAAAAAACAGGGCAAGGATAACCCCAACCCGCAGAACAAAGGACAGAGAAAAGATGGGAAACCTCAGGACAACTAGTCCAAGCTACAAGCAAATATGAACAATGGAAAGACAAAGAAGGATATGGGGAAGTGGTGTGACTTCCATAAGAGTCCCCTGGCATAACACTGTTGATTGTCACTCAAAGCAGTCATTGGTGGATGAGGTGAAAGCCTCTTAATAAAATGCAGGCTCTCACTCTGAGTCATAACCAGAAAAGGGGAGATAGATCATTGATGTGGAACCTAGTGCCACCATTGCTACCACCAAGATCCAACCCAGTGAACCTGATGAGCCAGAGAAAGGTGAGCACCTCTTTCATTCACAAATGTGGGTGAAAGGCACTCTGTTGCACTTCATCGTTGATAGTGGTAGCCAGAAGAACCTCATCTCAACAAAGGTCATCAAGCAACTAGCCCTGCTAACAACGCCTCACCCACAACCCTAGACCATTGGATGGCTCAGCCAAGGAAGCGATCTCCGCGTCAGCCAACAGTGTCGCATGTCATACAACATCAAGCCATTCAAAGATGAGGTATTGTGTGATGTTTCTCCCTTTGAAGTTTGTGATGTTCTTTTGGGCCAACCTTATTTATGGAAATGTCATATTGTATATGAGTCTAGGCCTTGTAGTGTTATTATTTCTTTGAACATGAAATTGTATAGGATACCCGAGGTAGTCCCACCTAGTGTTATTTCCTTGATCTCTCCCAAACAATGCAGGAAGGTCATTTCTCAGACCAGAAAGTTTGTATTCTTCATTATTTTCTCTCAAAATGAGTGAAAGGTTGCAGACACATCCATGGCCTCCACGACCGACCTCTCCATGCAAAAAAAGCAAGTGGATAAGGTCATGGAAGAATACAAAGACATCTTTTCATCACCTACTGGGGTACTTATGCACTGTCAAGTCAAGCATTCCATCGATCTGACCCCTGACACACTGCTACCCAATGGGCCAGTCTATCGTTGCTCTCTGTTAGAAAATGAGTAGATCCAACGTCAGATCCAAGAACTGATCCACAAGGGGCACATCCGACCCAACTCATCACCTTGTGGAAGCCTAATCATGTTGGTGTACAAGAAAGACAGGACCTGGTGCCTCTGCATTGATTACTGGTCCGTAAACAAAATCATAGTCAGGAACCAGTACCCAATTCCCCGAATTGACGATCTCCTTGATTAGCTCAAGGGGAAAAAATACTTCAGTAAGATTGATCTGTAGTATGGCTACCATCAGGTCCCAATAGAGAAGACATATGTATGGAAGACTGCCTTCAAGTCAAAAAAATGTCTTTTTGAATGGTTGGTCATGCCCTTTGGTTTGACAAATGCCCCATCAAATTTCATGAGGATGATGGATGATATCTTGCGGCCTTTCACTAACTATTTTGTAGTGGTGTATATGGATGACATCCTCATCTACAACAACACTTGGGTGAAACACTTACAAAATATTCAACAAGTTCTACACACTTTGCGACAACACAAGCTATATGCCAACTTGGAAAAATTTTCCTTCAGCATGGACATGGTCTAGTACCTAGGATACATTATTGATGCGCATGGTGTGCATGTGGATCCATCCAAGATCCAAGTCATCCGTAATTGGCCAGCCCCAACCACACTCACTGAGCTTTGGAGATTCTTAGTCCTTTCCAATTTCTATCGCAGGTTCGTATTAGGTTTCTCTCATATTACATGGACCCTCATCCAAGTGACCAGGGATGGTGGTAAGGCCAAATTTGTTTGGGGCATGTCCCAAAAACAAGAGTTCGATGATATGAAGTATCTCTTGTGTTCAGCCCCAGTGCTTTCATTACAATACCTGCAACAACCCTTTGAGATTGAGACAAATGCTTAAGACTATGTTGTGGGTGCAATCCTCACTAAGCACGACCACCCCATGGCCTATCATAGTGAGACACTATCAAATGTCATCCATAAGTACCCTACTTATGACAAAGAAATGTACTCCATTGTGCAAGCCTTCTGCCAATGGAGGCATTAAATTCTCGGGAAGGAGACGATCATCCACATTGATCATAAGCCGTTACAGTTCATGCAGACACAAGGAAAATTACTGAATGACTGCCATCAGAAGTGGTCCACATATTTACAATAGTTCCACCTCAACATCAAGTATAAAACATGAAGTACCAATCGAGTCGTTGATTTCCTCAACCAACCTACAGTCATATCACTCACCACAGCATTAGACTCTTATGACCATGAGACCTACATATGGCCCCACCTCTATGAGATAGATCCTGACTTCGCCAACACCTACCAGATGTTGGGCGCAAACACAATTGTCACTAATTTCCATCTTCAGAATAGGTTGATGTGCCATTTGGTCCATCTTTGCGTTCCATCAAGAGAGCGTGCAAAGATAATTTAGGAATCCCACTACAATCGGGTGACAGGACACTTCGGCGTGGAAAATACAGTGGCAGTGCTGCAATGACATTTCTACTGGTCGAAACTTCAACATGATGTCCGCAAGTATATCAGGTCCTGCACCGCCTGCGCTATTTCCAAATCGACCACTAAGAAACAAGGCTTGTACACTCCTCTGCCTACTCCTGACAGGCCTCGAGAATCTATCTCAATGGACTACATGTCGGGGCTTCCATCCACCAAGCAAGGAAATGATTGTGTTTTTGTGGTTGTTGATCACTTTTCCAAAATGGAGATTATGGCCGCCTGCAAGAAGAGCATCACAACGGAGGCCACTACCAAGCTCTTCTTTGAATGAGTGTGGGTACACTTTGGGATCCCACAAACCATTATCTCAGATCAGGACAGTCGGTTCCTGAGCACCTTCTGGTCGAGCCTCTGGTCACTGTTGGACACCAAGCGAGCGTGCAAAGCTAATTTGGGAAGCCCACTACAATCGGGTGGCAGGACACTTTGGCGTGGAAAATACAGTGGCAGTGCTGCAATGACATTTCTACTGGTCGAAACTTCAACATGATGTCGACAAGTCTATCCGGTCATGCACCACCTGCGCTATTTCCAAATCGACCACTAAGAAACAAGGCTTGTACACTCCTCTCCCTACTCCTGACAGGCCCCGAGAATCTATCTCAATGGACTACATGTTGGGCCTTTCATCCACCAAGCAAGGAAATGACTGTGTTTTTGTGGTTGTTGATCGCTTTTCCAAAATGGAGATTATGGTCGCTTGCAAGAAGAGCATCACAATGGAGGCCACTGCCAAGCTCTTCTTTGAATGAGTGTGGGTACACTTTGGGATCCCACAAACCATTATCTCAGATCAGGACGGTCGGTTCCTGAGCACCTTCTGGTCGAGCCTCTAGTCATTGTTGGACACCAAGTAAGCGTGCAAAGCTAATTTAGGAAGCCCACTACAATCGGGTGGCAGGACACTTCGGCATGGAAAATACAGTGGTAGTGTTGCAATGACATTTCTACTGGTCGAAACTTCAACATGATGTCAGCAAGTATATCCGGTCCTGCACCGCCTGCGCTATTTCCAAATCGACCACTAATAAACAAGGCTTGTACACTCCTCTTCCTACTCCTGACAGGCCCCATGAATCTATCTCAATGGACTACATATCGGGCCTTCCATCCACCAAGAAAGGAAATGACTGTGTTTTTGTGGTTGTTGATCGCTTTTCCAAAATGGAGATTATGGCCGCCTGCAAGAAGAGCATCACAGCGGAGGCCACTGCCAAGCTCTTCTTTGAACGAATGTGGGTACACTTTGGGATCCCACAAACCATTATCTCAGATCGGGACAGTCGGTTCCTGAGCACCTTCTGGTTGAGCCTCTGGTCACTGTTGGACACCAAGCTCACCAAATTCACTGCCTTCCACCCTTAGACAGATGGCCAAACCAAGGTCGTCAACCGGATGATCATGCACATGTACAATTCCAAGCACCCTCGCACATGGAATGAGAGTCTTCCCTATGTTCAACACAACTACAATAGAGCCATACATATCTCAACCGACCACATCCTCTTTCATGTGTGGTTGGGATTTC
The DNA here is from genome assembly GCA_032191745.1 of Picea mariana. Classification (NCBI taxonomy): domain Eukaryota; kingdom Viridiplantae; phylum Streptophyta; class Pinopsida; order Pinales; family Pinaceae; genus Picea; species Picea mariana. The sequence goes on from JASDQU010245000.1 coordinate 44,899, forward strand.
AACCATTGGGTCCCATGGATGTTGCACTAGCCCTTGCGACCACCCAGGTAGACTCATCGCATGCTCCAACTGAAACTGAAAAAGCCACCCAGTTCATTGAGTGGATCCAACACATCCACCAATAGGTTCAGGATATTTTATATAATTCCAATTCCAAGTACAAGTAGTGCCATGATCAACACAGAGTGCCACAATAGTTTCAGGTGGGAGACAAAGTTTGGTTGCACTTGCAGAAAGAACACCTGACAGGGCCTCATCAGAAGCTTCGTCCACTCCATTATGGACCTTAAACCATCACCAAGGCTGTGGGTGACAATGCTTTTGAGCTCAACATTCCCCCCTTCCCTGGCTTGCACCAAGTGTTCAATGTGGACCTCCTTCGGCCCTATTTTCCACCATTCTTGGACACCTCAGAGATAGAAGAACAATTGGAACCAATAGAGCTCAACCTCGACTGCATGGAACATGCATCCACTGATAATATCTTGGAAACACAGGTCAAGGGAACTCGCCAATAGAGGATACTATTCTATATGGATAGTACATGTCATGCCATTTTTAGTGGTATGTAGAACGTTACATAACTACTCACAGTTTGAGAGTTATGGCCTTACGAAGTTGGAGGACCCTCATATGTCATCTAGAAGCCCCAAAAGGTCAAAGTAATCAAAGTGGTTTAAGAGATTTTAAAAGGTAAAT
>JASDQU010245000.1:48750-62577 GCA_032191745.1 Picea mariana
GAGGCACATTAGGGCACATTTAGGTCTTTGACCAGCCTCCCCACGCAGATTGAGCTCGGATTTGATGTCAAATCGACTTGGGAGCCGATCCATTAGTGGTTGGGAGGCCGACCAGCTTCATAAATGCGTCGTTTGGCAGGCGCGCGGGTTTTTCACCCCACAGCCGCGCATATGCACCCGATGTACGAATATAATGCGCGCATGCGCTAGTTTACCATGGGTGCGATGTGCTTTTTAATCTTTTAGCCAATTTTGTATAGTTTTGGCCCTTTTGTTGTGCTGTGGAGTTAACCTTTGTGCCATGAATGACTGTTTTTCTGTGCTGATGATGTTGAGTTCTTGTCGCCCTGTGCGAACGAAATTTCAGTGATAACACTAGTGTTTATGACCATGACATCCCGTGGCTCTGCAAAATCTAGGACAATGATAGTAGCTTCTAGTATTTTACCAAAGATATTATCTATGGAACTCTACTTTACCTCACATGTGGTTTCTTCGTGGTGTTCCTCGCAAAAGTTACACCAACTCCGAGGCAAGATGGCCTTAGGCTGAAAATTGTTCTCAACCAGATTCCTAAAGGGGGGTGCAAAAGAGGATGAAGCTCCAGGGGTGAGAGGGGAGACTGTTCCCTTTCACTCTAAAGCTATCATGTGATTTTTCATATCTCGTACTAGCTACAAGAGGGTAGACATGTCTGTCTGTCTAACTGATTTCCCCTGAGGAAGACTAGTTCTTTCAAGTTGTTCTTTATACTCTGAGCAAGTATGTAGAGTTGAACCAAGATTATCAATGGATTTTTCCTCAAGCCTATGACGGTAGGGAGAAGGCAATGCATTGTAGTAATTCATGAAAGTGGCTTAGTTCTGAGGGCAGATGAGTTCAGGGATTTGATTGTATAACTTGGTGAAACACAAGTTGAAAGACTTGATGGTATCACCTTCCTTATAGGTGACATTATTGTATTCCCTTAACTTCTTGATGGGGCTTTTGGATTTCCCATAAATGGATCGGAACCAATATATTAACTCCTCCCAAGTAGACATGATCTTAGGAGGAAGATCAAAGAAATCAGCCAAAACCTTTCCTTCCAAAAAATTGACGAACAAGTGCATGCAAGTGTCATTGTCGTTAGCCCCTATGTTATGACAAGCATTAGAAAATGCCACCAAATGTTCATTTTTATTGACAGTGTTATTTCCTAAAAAATTACGCAGTTTCTCTTTAAATTTTGGATGTGGACGAGTAGCAGGTGCTAGGTTAAGAGGGGAGGACACATGCCATGGTGTGGTTGTGGCATCTTATTTGAACTGAAAAATCCCATACTTTTCAATGACTTTGGTGGGGTTTGTGGTAGATTGTACATGGATATGGTGGCTATATAAGCTACCAATCACTGATGATGATGAATATTGAGATGATGGAGCACCTCTAGTGCCACTAGAGCCACCACTAGATGCCATCCTATGGATGATAGATAAGGGAAAGAAAGATGAACTAGAAGAATCAGATAAAGTTATCCTTAGAGCACTTTGTTGGGATGATAACACAACATTTCTCCTTTCTATTTCAGCAATAGGATTGATTTCAGGTGACAAGCCTCTTCTTCTTCTAGAAGCGCGAGAATATAAGGATATGAAAGAAAAGATAAAAATAGAGAAAGTAAATTTTATTGTTGATTTCTAGGATGTCTTCATCTAGCTTCTAATTGTTCTTGAGCACTAATATCTGGTTCAATTTCTGCCCAAGAATGGTTAAGCTCAGCACGAGTGTTGGCAGTGTCTAAGATTGTATTAAACAGACTCAAAGCAATGCTGGTCTAATCTTGAAGGTTGGGCCCAATATTGGGATACCTTGCAACAGGAATAATCATTAAAATAAAATAGTCAAAGAATCAATATCAGAAAAATAAATATGTATCGATGAAAATCGAGTATAAAAATTAACCAGAGAGATATTGAAGATCTCCCCAACATAGTCTCCAAATAAATGTTGAGGAAAATATATGAAATAATCTTAGTCAAACATTTTTAGACTCTGCTTGGCTAGAGAAAAGTAGACGAGAATATCACCCTATGTTTATAGCCAACAAAAATAACATCCTAACTCACAATTATTAATTACGAGTGCTTAGGATAATCTTTTATCAACAAAAAAGCTTGCTGGAAATTTAATTTTTATGTAATTTTCTGAACATATTAGTTTCTGAAATAAATGTAAAGATAGAAGTAAAGTCACCAAGAGGATAATCAAGATAGATGAGACATAAACCAATCCTTTCTTTCATTCAAATTCACCAAAGAGTCATTTCCTTTACAAAATCTCATGCATAAATTTTGGACCAAAGTCAAACTTAGACATCCCTGATGGAACATACAAAAGGACCTTTGAAAGAAAACCAAAACTGAACTCTAAAAGATGGGTCAACTTGCCACATATTTCTTCCCACTCGACTCTGCACAATAGCCTTTGTCAGTCATGGAAATTAATTCACAAACAGACAAGTCTACATAGACTATCAAAGATAGATCAACACCTCTAAAAAACAAGTGTTTGAATGATGTGATTCAACCTTGAATATTGTTGTCTACAAGAAGACCCTACTATCACAAAAGAGAATTAGGCTTGTTATGAATATATGAATGAATGAAAACTAAACTATCTCAGTAAAAACTCAAAGAGAAAACCTTAGTGTGCTTCTGCTTCTATCCTCTATTTGTTCCTCCCTTTTCTTTTTCTTTTAAACAAATTAGAAATGGTTGAAGTAGTTGAACCAATTCATTAGTTAAGTTAATTAAAAGACTCAACAAAATTTAGTTAGGGGGAAAATAAATAATCATAATAAGGGTTATAAATCAATAATAACTAGAAGGTGGGACCCCTTGTGACTGCCTTTAGTTCATAACAATCATAACATAACCATTAGTTAAGTAAAACACATATCCTTGTGTCTCCCATCAACATATTCACTTTTGGAAAAATTAGCTCATGAAATTTGAAAATATTTTCAAAAATATTACTCATATATCCAAAATAAAACATGTTGTCCAAAATTTCCTGAAGTCAGCTGTCATAAAAAATGGATAAAAATAAAAACTCAAAAGCCATATTTCCCAGTTTGTGATGCAACCCTTCCTTGATTGATGGTGTCACCATTTGATTTTCTTGAATTTTCCTTTGGCTGTGTAGAGACTTTAGGCCTAATCTTGTTGATCACGTGGGAACAATCGTCGCTCAAATGCATCCGGGAAGACATGGATTTTTCAGAGCCATTGGAGGGTGAGGAAGGGGCAGAAGTGGATTTTCCTCTGTAAAGGGCATGGTGGGCCTTAGTTTTCAATATCTTGCTAGCATGGGAGGATTTCACTAGCGAGTGGTTAGGGGTAGATTAGACAATGGGGTTAATAGGCGAAGGAGTGGGCAAGAACAAATTGGGCCAGCCACTATGTTGGGATACTATCAGGTCGACAATCTCCTGCCATCCATCATTTTTCAAGAACCTTGGGTTGCAATGAGACATGAGGAGGTACAGGGATACTTGGGGCTTGCAAGACTTGGAAAGGAGGCCTTTTAGGCCTAGGTTGAACTACTCCCTTCCCAATCCAATTGAAGAATCTGACCTGAAACAAATGGCCAAGCTCTTGTGAGTCAGCATCAAAATGTATGGAGAACCTTGGCCTTCATGGGCTTATGTTCCAATTACCTCTACCTCTATTTCCTCAGCCATGGCTACCTCGACTGAAAAAACTCATTCCTGCATGCATGATTGATTAACAAATAGTCTTTTAAATAACCATACATGACAACTCTTAAAAATATGAAATAGAATTAGCTTAGCAATGTATCAAATTCATGCAATCCAATCCATACAATTTTTTTTATTGTTTATCAATGAGAAGGGGGTGAAAAAGGGTTCTGGGATATGCGAGGGGTTTGTATTGAGAGAAACATGATATAATGAGAGGGAAAAGAACATGGTTACTTCTCAATGACAACAACAATCAACTGTAAATAAGACCAATAAAACATCACTGTAATCCAAACAAGACACTGCCACTTCCAACTTCTTTAACACATAAATTCTCTTGACTGTAATCAATTTTAGAACAGGGATTTGAAAAAATGAATATGAGAAGGTGAGGGGGTTTGTAATTAGTGGAAAATGAAATAATGGAAGGCAAAAATAGTGATTACTATTCATAAAATTAATTAAGTGATCCATAAAACATTCTATGAAAGGCGATGCACTAACCAACGATCATTGTGGCCAAATAACAATTACTGTGTATTTAACTAGTTCATTGTTCATAAGCAAATGTCCAACACAGTGCCATCAAAAGACAATATTCATTCCACACAATCTGTAAAGGAGTTATGTTCCTTACTTTGCATGTTATAACAATTCTCAAATAGTAACCATTTCCACTATGTTAACCATCAAAATCAACCACTGCCCACACATTACTTCAATCAACAAATACACTCAAAAGTCATGTTTCCAAAATTAACAATGAAGTCACACTATCACTACAATCGGGCCTATCATTTAGAATGAAATGATATTCGTTAAACATATATAGGGGTAACAAACCCAATAATCCAAATTAAATTGCAAAACCAAAATTGACATTTAAACAGACAGACAACAACCACCATTCCAACACAAGCTATGCACATAATAATTCAATCATGCAAGTGTAATTATGTCACTGTATAAGCCCAATTCAAGGAGACTCTAAAAATCTGGGCCATCCATCCAACACGACGAGGTATCAACAACATGACTGTCTTCATAAAACAAATAATCAGATTGCCACAAGATCGGGCTTGAAACTCTGTGACTATTTATGAGTGTGGAACCCAAGCTATCCATATTATACACAGTGCGCAGCCACCAAAACACCATGATGCAACATATCCATTTTAGAAAAACAAATACACCATCACAGTAATAACTGAACCCATTGTGCTAAGCCATAAATATAATACAATATTGCTTCAATTTAGTCAAACCGTCATCAACTATGCTGTGTAAAACTTGGCTTATACAATCAGACAATCATATGCATACAATGGATGTAGTTCCTACAGTTGTCCTAGTTGCAATAACCATTTGGCCCCAAAAGAAACTAACAATTACAATGACCATTTATTTGTTTTGGAAAAACACCAAACCTACGAATGAAGCATGCGTGAGCGTTATTTATCAATTGTAACCAATGCCGAATCAAACATCCAAATAATCTTAGTGAAAAAGATAGTGATAGTGTATTAGCCAATCAACCAATTCAATGATGAGCTTATTCTTGGACTGTCGGAACAATCAACAACCGACCTACCATGTTGTGGCAACCACACATAGCCATGCATCAACTCAAATCGGAGCTACTACCCTCTCAATTAAAAAATATTGAGTTATCAAACATAAGGAGAGAAAATGTGTACTTTGAAATGTGCAATTAGCAATGCAGGGTTTACCATTGTTATAATAGAGGCAGTGATTAGATACCAAACCAACACGACCATCACACAACCAACTGGGTGAGCCTGTAATCAAATTAGTCAACAATATACAACCCTCCAACAATAACCAAGTAGTAAACCCAACAGGCCAGACCGATCCTCTCTATCAACCTTCAGACTGGAGGGCTAAGGGTTTGTTTCGTAGCCAACACAAGGAGAACAGAGCCAACTCCTTTTAATGGTGAAACCTTTGAGGCCAATGGTGCATACACAGAGATAATCACGAATCATTCGTGGAAAGGTAACAAATCCATGACAGGGGGCTATAACAGAGGAGCGAGACTCCAACTTGGCTAGTAACGATACTTAACACACACAAGGTATAGCCCCTGTGGTTATCCACTCAAACAACCACCGTGTTGAAGTGAAGACACGGCCGAGAAGTTGACAAAATAACCCACTGCGCGACCTTTAATAGTGGAAACAAAGTAATGCTCAAGTGAACAAACCCAGTGATGCATAGTGCCTCCAAACATTAAACCCATAAAAGCCATAGACTAGACATAGTGATCGGAAGGCGTGAGGATAGCCAACCAACCAAAACCAACAAAAACCTTCCAACTAAACCAACAAAGATCACAGAGAGCCCCTATGGATGCTAACACCCAGGATGGCCCAATACATTGTAACTTCATATATTTATCATAGAGAAAGACACCAACAATTCATTCCAAAAACACAAATCTACACAATCTAAGTACTTAAGGAAAACACAACCCATACATTCGAGTGAATATCCATTTCATAAACAGAGTAGACTCATGGATGGCCAAAAAAAGACATACCTGTGATCAAAGCACCTTAAAATGCGAGATGGTTGAATGGTTCCTCTCTGCTAGGAAATTGGAGCATAACCACAACAACAAGAATGAACAATAGCCTGATTAGGGTGGAGGCTAGCGAAGGAGAAAGGGTGACGTGCAGTAAATGCACATCACCTCCATTCACAGTTCATTAATTCCCTAGTAAATTCTAGCGAGCTTTCCATTGACACAATTAATCAAACCATGTATTGAAACCATCACCCATTAAAACCAACAGCGCGGCCATATCACATTTCTAATTTATGCTATAACATAATTCAACCAAGTTTCAACAATTCACATAACCATTAGCATCTATTACCTTGTCAAATGTGTCACCAACATTCCATGCCATATGCATACTAGCCATATAACTCAATCAAATTGCATAACTATTACTTGCTAGCTAGGATTTACTCATAATCATTTAAATCTTTCATGCATGTAGTATAGCATAGCTCAAATTCTTCCCCTTGAACTTGTTGTAATGTTTTCATTTATTTCCAATTGTGTATATGTGTTACTAACATGTCTTTTATTCAGGTGTTCCAAGAACATGTAGGAGTGGTATCAATGAATAACATAGTCCATAGTAACATAAAGAACCAATACTTCATAAGCCCAAACCATAGCCAATAAAACAAGATCTCATCAACCATGTAAGCCATGTCAAACATCATCACAACATCAAATATGAACATATATGATCTCCAATCTACAAGGAGGTCCCACCTACTAGTGTTATTTAGCTTTAATATTAATGGGATTTAGCAACACTTTGCAGGCAAAACTTAGTTGTGGTTTTTAATCATCAATAGTGTCGAAGTCCAAAAGTGGGTCAAACCCTCCAAAACTGACCAAAGTTTCCCCAAAACTTGGTTGAGGGCCAACATGTACGTTACAAAGTGGTTTCAGAACCCAGGTTTCAACATTAATCTTGCATGGGCCATTTAGCAGAGTGCAGAAGTGAAATTACAAAGTTTGCAAGAAATGTTTTTGAGAAAATGTCAGGAAGAGTTCGTTTGCAAATTATTTGACAAAATGTTTTATGGTGTTTTCATGGTGAAATAGGGAGAAACCAAGTGAAATTGAGCCAAAGCCCCAATTTTTGTTGTTAAAATTCATGGGAAATTTGGTCCAAGGATTATTTTATCTTGATTCTAATCTCTGTCTGAGAAAATTCAGACTTTTAATTGGTCGAATTTGAAGTCAACTTAAGGATATGGCTAACTAAGTGAAATTGGTTAAATAAATTTCCCAACTCGTGAAGGAATTGGAGAAAATTTCATGGCAAAAATGTCGACTGACTGTGCACCCAAGTAATTGGTGGCTCTAGAGGTTGAATTTTTGTTTAATGGAGTGAAATTAAATAAATTTAATGGTTGCAGGGTGACCATGGTGAAATGGAATGAAATTGGGAAAACACCCTAATTTCCTGCAGCTAATTAATGGCAAATTCGAAGTGAAAGAGTCGAATTTAAAAATAAGTGCACAAATGTTTGTGTCCAAGGATTTATTTGGTTTTATTGAGCTTAGTTACAAAGCTCTAATGACTACCATGGTGGCAGTTACATGGAGGTAAGGAGATGAAAATAATATAAGTGTTGGATTTATGTTTTCGTGAGTCTGTGAGTCCGCAAAGACAAAAAAATGGCTAAGTGTTGGGACTTATTATGAGTCTGTGAGTCCATGAAGACAAAAAAATGGCTAAGTGCTGAGAATTATTATGAGTCTGTGAATCCGTGAGTTCAAAGAAGTGGAAAAATATTTAAGTATTGAGACTTTTTCGGATGGACTTATGAAAGAAAGGTTACAAGACCGTGAGTCTGTGAGTCCAAAGAAGTGAAAAAATGGTTAAGTGTTGAGAATTTTCAGATGGAATTATGAAATAAAGGTTAAAATACCATGAGTCCACGAGTCTGTGAGTCTTAAGAAGTGGAAAAATGGTTAAGTATTGAGAATTTTCAAACGGACTTGTGAAAGAAAGGTTACAACATTGTCAGTCTATGAGTCTACGAAGAAAGAAAAATGGCTAAGTGTTGAGAATTATTATGAGTCTGTGAGTCCGTGAGTCCACGAATCTGAAGAAGTGGAAAAATGGTTAAGTGTTGAGACTTTTGGGACGGACTTATGAATGAAAGGTTACAAGATTATGAGTCTGTGAGTCCGCGAGTTCGTAAAGATGGAAAAATGGCTAATTGTTGGGACTTATTATGAGTCTGTGATTCCATGAAGACCGTAAAATGGCTAAGTGTTGAGACTTAATATGAGTCTGTGAGTCCGAAGAAGTAGAAAAATGGTTAAGTGTTGATACTTTTAGGAAGGAATTATGAAAGAAAGGTTACAAGATTGTGATTCGACCGTGAGTCCACGAGTTCGTGAAGACGTAAAAATGGCTAAGTGTTGAGACTTATTATGAGTTCGTGAGTCTGAAGAAGTGAAAAAATGGTTAAGTGTTGAGACTTGTAAAAGAAAGGTTACAAGACCATGAGTCTATGAGTCCACGAGTCCGAAGAAGTGGAAAATTAGTTAAGTATGGGAACTCTTTGGACGTACTTATGAAAGGGAGGGTTATGCTTCTGTGAGTCCGCATAGATGAAAATAATCTAAATATTGAGACTTTTCGAGAGGACTTATGAAAGGAATAAGTAAACACTCGTGATTCTGCAAGTCCATGAGTCCAAGAGTTCATGAGCCCACATAGATGAAAAATAATATAAGTGTTGGAGTTATGTTTCCATGAGTCTATGAGTCTGCATAGATGAAAATAATCTAAGTATTGAGACTTTTCAGGAGGACTTATGAAAGTATGAAGTAAGCACTTGGGAGTCTCCAAATCCATGAGTCCGCGAGTCCACTTAGATGAAAAATAATTTAAGTGTTGGAGTTATGTTTCCATGAGTCTGCAAGTCCATGGGTCCGTGATTCTACAAAGATGAAAATGGTTAAGTATGGGAAATTTTTGAATGGACTTATGACAGGGAGAGTTATGCTTCCATGAGTCTGTGAGTCCATGAGTCTACATGATCCAGATTATTTTCGGAACGAAATGAAAGGAGATATATTACAATGAAATACTCATGAAAATTGCTAGAAACAGAGGAATACAACAATACATGATTTCTTTTAATGAAATAAATGAAAAGAGACTCTAAGAATACAAAGTGCAAGACTCGCTAGAATGGGGGAACTTTATCTCTGAGAAGAGATGTAACGGCTACGCTCATTCGCAAGAAGATAATTACAATGAGGCTCTGAAGGAATTTTTATGATAAACATGAATGCCAAAACCCTATACATCCAAAAACCTAACCCTAAGAGATGAAACACCAAAAGCCATGTGGGCCCTATTGGGGTAAGTTAGTACATTAACTTCCCGAGGTTGTAACTTTTGCATACGATCTTCGTTTTAGGCGCATGATATCTTGTTGGAAAGGTATTTTCCAGAACTACACATTATGCCATCAAACTCCGACTCCATCTATAGTTTGACTATGGAAAGAAAAAAAATAAAACATTGTTTAGAGCCCCAAAATTTCCCTGGAAGTACAAAAAGATGTACTGACATGAAGACTTCCAAAATAAGATACTTTTCTTCCCCCCTAATGCCAATTTGAGCCATTAGTTGGTAGAATTCATTAATATAACTATGAAAAATTGGATCTTACCATTTCCTTAACTGCTGCTATTTATTATACTATTGTTCATGATATTTGGATGGATAAAACTCAATTCTAACATGTTTGAAAAACTACTTCCATGTTTTTATGGATTCTCCATCTTCGTCCTTCTTTTTTGATAGATTTTCCCACTAGTAGGGTACAGTAGTCAACATATTCAAAGTTGCAATGGTGACTTTCTCACCCTCAAAATAATTATTCATAGAGAATTAGGACTCTAATTGATGTACCGAATTGTCCACTGATTTGGCATTAATATTTCCTTCTAAGTTACATTTCTTCTTCAATTCATTCACAACAATTTCTTGTTCAGAAGTCTTATTTTTTGAGAATATTAAATTGTTGTGGGATTGGGCATGAGACTGAGAGGGATACATTTCTATATATTTCCCTTCATATACAATCGATGATATTTATTCTTCTCATCGATCATAATTTAACCAATAAAAAAAAATATAAACCAATTAAAATAATTATATATACAAATGACAATTAAAAATATATATAATTCAAATTTACTAAATTCAAAGTTTGACTTTAATATATTGGGTAAATTCTAACTTAAAACCAAAAGAATGAAAACAATACCCCTTTCCTATTGTAGGGGTAATAAATGTGATGGGGTATGCAAATATTCAATGACTAGTTGAAGAATAGTGTAAAGTATTAACTTTGATTGAATAACTATACCATGTTGATGTTTCTTTTATTGTTATTTATAATCGAATAATATTATTTAAAATTCCTATGAGTTAATTTAAACTATATATTTCACAACTTTGTTGGGGAATCTAAAATGAAATGCATGGATGATGTGTAGAAACTTTGCCAATTTTGAGTATTACTACAAGTAGACCACTTATATTAACTAATTCATAGGTTAACTAAAAGTAGACCACTTATATTATCTAATTCATAGGATAGCCAATGTTAGATGGATATGGATTCTTAGCTTTGTTTTAGGAGACGATTCCAGTTTGGTATTACAATGAAGTCTTGCAATATTAATTTCTTTAATGGTTAAAATGTGGTACATAAGATATTTATAACTTATATTGGGATATTTTGAGTTATATGACAAGTTATCACATATCTTAATCCACAAACCAATTAGTATAATTTTTTTTTTTATTGTTTTCATGGTTTATGGATTTATTTAGTAAATGTATGATATAGAATGTATATTTGTGTGAGATTAAATAATACTTTAATTTAACTTTAATGAACATTATTTATTATATGATATTTAAGCTTTGAGTTAAGATTATCAAACATATTCTTTACAAGTTTGATGAGAATTTTTATAAGATATAAGAACTAGGGATGTGTGACTTTGTTCTTTTTTGATATTCTTCACTTTAAAAAAAGAAACCTTAAAAAGGTAGATCTCCTCATATTACTAAGTCAAGGCTTAACAAATTTTACTTCAATTTTTTGATGATTCCCATTTAAAGTACAACATTATTCCAATACTAAACGTTTCAAGCTATATAGCTTTCCAATAACACCTCTTACTTTCAAACTCTTTTTAATTTCAATTAAAAGAGAATTATAACTTACCAAAAAACATCAAACTTTAAGAAGATAAATACACTTTTTCCTAACAATGTTATAAATCCCTCCAACTATATATATGTTTGTTTTGCAACAATAAAACCAACAATAAAATATAAATAAACATCGCCTTTTACATTCTCACCTCCATATCTTCTTGTACATCAACATCATTTTTTTTTTTAACAAAATCTAGCAAAATTTGTATTAGTTGTGTGTAAGAATCCACTGATGTTACAAAAAAAGGGTCTGTATAGACCATCGAGTTTTACCTCTTAGAGAGAGGCTTTTAAAAGAGTGGGGATTGAAATTGGAATAGAGTTTGAAACATCCCCCTTGCTTTTCAAAATTTCTGAAAGTAGAATTCCCCGGATAGCTCCAGAAATAGATACCATTGATGCAGATTATAGGAAAAAACATTAAGATTCTAAAACTTAGTTACCCTTTTCTATTTTGATGTGCTGCATGTCCACCATGTTTTCTGGGTGTGACTTGTTTAGATCAGGGATTTGGTTGACTGATTTCGACTGTGCATGCCTTGAATTCTCTTGCTGCTCTCCCGAATTTTTTGGAGGTGACTGTGTTCCTTCTAGCTATTCTAGTCTTTGTTGCATTGTATCCATATTCATACGGTTGTCCTCAATCTAGATGCATTGAGCATAGCTCTCATCCTAGAGCTTTTCAATCACGAATCTGTGCTAGGAAAGTGTTTCCATCTCAAAGGCTCTATTGGCTCCCATTGCTCAAAGTTGTACTCTGATTTTGCTACAGCTATCACATTCCTCTTCCCATGCTTCCTCTGCCCAGTTTCCCGAATCCACTGGAGCTTCATTTACTTGCTACATTGTTTCATGTGCTGAAGAGACTTCGGTCCTGACAATTTATCGGTTTATCTACAGGGGACAAATGGAATTACACATACAAGAAAAGAGGTCACTAGTCTGCGGTAGGAGAACAGGTGGGGGAGAGGATGATCGTCTAAATAAGGGGTGAACAGAGAGGCCCAAGGACACTGCAATTCTTAGGAAGTTCTAAGTAATACACTGCAATTCTCGAAATTTCTAAGGAATATGGTTCAAGAACCACGGTAAGTGAGAGGGGGAGACCGTGAAACCGTGAAGGGGCCAAAGTCTAGACCAGCCTCGGAGAGAGGGAAGACCCAGAGTCTTGGGAGCCGAGAGGTTTGGTTCAGAGTGGTAATTCTGAGAAAAAGGAAGACACCAAGAAGCGTAGAGCGAGGTCAAGAGATATCGGTGGAGTCATGAGGAGACGAGGATAAAAATAACCTAGAATCATAGGGTGAGGAAGGAACAAAAGAAATTACCCAAATAACCAAAATTCTAGGCAAGGACGATGCCATGATTTCCCATGGGTCCATTAATGGATAGGGAGTACTTACCTGCATGCTCGAAGGTGACTCCCTGCGATCCGTTCCATCAGGTGCCTTGAACTCGAGTCTAGAGGTGCGAGTGACATCAAGGAGGAGAATGTGTTGAGCGGTATAGATTTCTCATACCATTTCCACCATCCTTTTATTCTTGGTGATAGGATCTCCCATGCGCTCTGGTGTGCTATCCAGCTTACCTCCTCGTGGAATGATGTCTTTGGAAATATCGTTAGCCAAATTTTCACCTCGGACAAAGAGTCTCGAATGTGCTCAATGCCACTTGGTCATCCCAGGGTAGCTCTAATCCACATGGATGTCAAGCTGCTTCATCCTTGTGTTGTTGGTGATGCTCTTTCTCATTTTGGGTGGACTTGTTCTCAACTTCGCAAGGTTTCCTCCCCCTCTTTTGTCACTTGGGATTTGAGGGGTGCGATCTCCTCTCCTATGCATGTGCCCTTTGTTTCTATTTGAAGCCTCGGTGTGGTGCCTTCTTGTATTGGCCCCCACCATTTCATAGTTAAAATTGATCATTAGTACAGGGGGGTTGAGTTTGTCACTCCGTCTATACTTAGGGAACCAGGTGTTTCCCATATTGTTTCATTTTCCATTTTGTCTGCTTCAGCATCATTTTCTCTGATTATGTGGTAGAAGGTTTTCTTAATGTCTTGAGAATCCACCCTTATTCTATCCATGACTTGATTTAGACTTATATCTCTGTGGTTTGATCCTTGGATCATCATTCTTCATATATTTTTGGAGTCTCCAAGAATGTTGAGTTCTCGAATTTTATGATTCTGGATGAGTTGTATGCCTTTTAGGAGAGCGTAGGACTCAACTTTATTATTAGTATCTGTCCCAAGATTCTAGTAGTAACTTAGGGATT
>JASDQU010245000.1:63119-118563 GCA_032191745.1 Picea mariana
AGCGGGTTTTTCACCCCACAGCCGCGCATATGCACCCGATGTACGAATATAATGCGCGCATGCGCTAGTTTACCATGGGCGCGATGCGCTTTTTAATCTTTTAGCCAATTTTGTATAGTTTTGGCCCTTTTGTTGTGCTGTGGAGTTAACCTTTGTTCCATGAATGAATGTTTTTCTGTGCTGATGATGTTGAGTTCTTGTCGCCCTGTGCGGACGAAATTTCAGTGATAACACTAGCACAAAGAAAAACCCTAGCATAGAAACCGGATTAGGAGAAGCACAATAGATGAATGAGGAAGATGGGGAGCGGAAAGACTCTGATGAGCCCAAAAAGCAAGTCGAAGAAGTGCAACATTGTGTAGTAGAGCCAACGCATCAGTCAGAGGAAAAAGTGTAGGTTGAAGATATTACAGACCAATAAAACTCAGACACAAAAGAAGATGAGGAAGAGAACCAGCTGGAAATGCTAGGTCCATCAGTAGGAAAGAAGAAAACTAGGACAAAACTTGTCGCGCCAAGAACATTGAGCAAGCAAAAGGAACTAACACTGTCAATGTCCCAGATACCTGAAGGAGTCAAAGTAGTTGGTGACATGTTAGGATGTGTTAACAAACTGAAGTATGTTGGTCATTATGTAGTAGACACAGGGAAGTTCCCTGATTTTGTGTAGCAAGCGTACATGGAGATTAGAGGAGAGGGTCCATCAAGAGACCCCATTCTGGAGCCAAAATAATGGATTGTGGGACTATATAACATAGGAATCATGAACATGTTTGAAATTCCCCACTTTGGTAGAGGAAAAGATGTAAATGCATGTGTTAAACAACTACTGGCACTTGTACATGGAGGCATCTTATGGATGGAGAGGCATGTATCCATAGATGTGGACTTAATTGCATAAATCATAGGCTTCCCAACAGACGGAGCAAAACCAAAACAATACATGGACGACAAGACAAAGGAAAAATCTTTAGCAGAGGAGATAAAGACTAAATATGGCACTGACAGAGGATCCAAGGGAATGATCATGAACCAAATTAGTGAACCAACAATGAGGTTGGCATCAAAACTAATGGCGTGCAAAATTTTGAGAAAATGTCGCAAGGAGGAAGCCCAGGCAGGAGTAATAACAACAGTCGTGCAATACGCAAAGGGGAGTCTACTCAGCTGGGCTCCATATCTACTAAACTTGTTTTCGGAGGATTGCAAGGATGCACTGGATCTAGGTTCATAGTTTCACTATGCATGGTTAATAATATTGATAACATTGGTGGGATGAGGAGAAACAAAATATAGTGAATTTTATCAGAGGCTAGGGAAATGTCGGGCAACAAAGTATACAACCTTATGGAATACTTTAGATGCAAAACGAAGGAAGGCAAATGTCAACATTTATGTATTATGATGAGATGTAAGAGATGCTGGCTAATACATGGAGAATACCACTAGAAGTGGTGAGGGAGAACTAAGGAATAGTTAACTTTCAAGCTTCCAGACATAACATGTGGATCCAGGATAAAAGGGATCCTAAGAAAGAATGGCTACAATTGAGGTACTATGTCACAGAGGAAGAAGTGCAGTGGGCCATGAAGGATTGGCCTGAATAATGCAAGTTGTTAGTGATCCCAAAGAAGGTACCAAAATCCAAACAAAAAGTAGAGGTTGGCCCTTCAAAACAGTCAACTAGCCTAGCAACAAATATAAGGAAAGCGACAGAGAATGCAAAAGAAACAGGGGGTAGTACAACCATTAAAAATCCAAGGCAGGAAAATACTATCCCAAAGGCTTCAACTCAGGAAAAGGAGCGCACAGTAGAAACAAATGGAGGAATGTAGCTCGAGAAAAATATTCTTATGCCATAGGAAACAGCAGGTGGAGATCTCCCAAATATGGATATAACATTTACAACCGTACAGATAGAGACACTTCCAAATAAAAGAATAGTGTTGCAGGAAGCAGACCAATGCAAGAAAATTAAAGCACACAAGGAGGTTCCTCAACTCACATTGAAAGAGGATGATGAAGAGTTAGTCGCAGAGAAAGTGCAAGATCACAGGACATAAGCTTGGTATGCTGATGAGAATCAGAGGGAGGAGATAATCAAGAAATTGACAGAGGTCAAGGATAAATTGGAACAATTGCACCTTACTACAGTGTAACAAAAAGAGAAGGCACAACAACAAAAAACTTCTCAGGAAAGAACAGTTCCATAACAAGAGACAATACAAATCATAGCCATGGGAAGTGAACATTTCCATGTCACCCAAGGAATGTTGCAAGTAGATGAGGATACAATGCATAAGACACTAAAGGACATAGTCAATTGGACTTGGCACTACCCAAGGTTCCAACTAAGGTGTCGTACAAAATTCAGATAATTATCATGCATGAAATTCATTCAAGGGCCCATGCAGATGCTAGAAGTTTACAGTTGGCAAACAAAGTAAGTAAGACAATGGATATGACACTTAACCAGGTGCATTTCGAGAGGGATGAAGCAAAGCAGCGCATTGGAAAAATAGAGCAGCAAGTGGAAGAATTATTTAAAACCATTCATGACAACACACAAGGAGAGAACATATCAACGTAGGAGAAAATTGAGAAGATAGTGCAAGATATGCATACATATAGAAGACACATTACATAGTTGGCATAAATCTTATCACCAAGTACTCCACCAAAGGTAAGAATACAAAGGGAGAAGGAGGCTACATGTTATATATAAAACAATGCGCTGATAATCGAGGAGATAACATAAATTTACAATAAGAGCACGCAGTTATGGACAAATATTCAAGAAGATGAGAAACTGCAAGAATTAGAACAAAAATAAGAAGATGTAGATACTACGATGAAAGAACTAAAGAATAAGTAGAAAGCGATGACAATACCGGACAGGTTGAAAATTGCACAAGAAATGAAGAAGTTGTAGGCATCGTTGAATACTATAAAAACAGATAAGCAGTCAAGGTAGGCTCAATTATAACCACTACAAGAAGGTGCAAAACAAATGCTTATAGAAATTGACGCCGCAAAGGGTCAGATTGAACAATTTTTCTTGGAGAGTGGGGAACTGCTAAAGGAGCACATTACTGCACAGACTATGAAAACTATAGTAGAAAAGAGCGCGCAAGTAAAATATCATGTTGAACAAATTTCAAGCAGGTTCCAGGAGCTAGAGAAGTCAGTACAGGAGGCACACACTACCTGAGTGGCTCGGAACAATCCACATGTGAGATTTGGGGCATGTTGGCATAGGCCATTTTAGGAAATAGTGTAGTAATTAATGAAGGTTGTTAGGAAATGGGCCAGAAAAGGAGTGTGTGTCAAAAAACAGGGAAAAACAATGTCGGGAAAGCAGGAAAGTCAAAGGAAGGAAGAAAGATGCGGATCAACAAGGAAAATGATTGGATTTTGGACTAGCCATGCTTAGGAAGTTAGAAAGTGGACAAACCTAATCCACCTAGAGTTAGTTGTTAGCGTTTTGGTCATTGTTATAATGGGTAATTAACCCATTTTTGCAATATAAATATATGTGGTGACATAGCGGGTAGGAGGTGGTTGAGAGGAGGTTAGCATGAGAAAATGTTTATATTATCTTAAAGTTAGTTTTTGAGACAACGATATGTAGTGTAATAGAGGTTAAGGTCGCAAGTCATGGAGCTTAGCGTGATCTTTTCAGCCTCAAATGTAATGCGCACAGTGCTAGAAAATTGATGAAGAATAATACAAGAGCAAAGACAACCAGATCTTTGTGGACATAGCCTGGGGTTGGTGAACCATGATAATTTTGTGTATTCGTGTGGAATGTTTGTCTTATTTCTTGGAGTTACTTAGTTATGATGAATGAATCAATTTGTTAGAAGTAAAATGCAGTGCATAGTAGGGTGATAGCATAATTATTGTAGAATGAATATTAATGAATGTCACTGATTACAGAATGATAGATCTAGATATAATGTTGTATTAGAATAATAGATCTGATGCATGTTGAGGTAGAAATAATGTCTCCCATCCCCACAATAGACTCCCTTCCATGATTGCAGACATCTGGGTCCTGCAGCCACCCATAAGCCATATCATATGAGACTGCATTGTGCAGTGTTACCTTCTGGTCTCTAGAAGGGTCAATGGTTTGTAGGGTTCTTTTGGAAACCTAAAGTGGAACCCGAGTCAACCCATAATGTCCAACATACTATTTTTATAAACCATGCTCAAGGAAGTCGTCTTACTAATAAATTCATGAATCCTCCTTAGGATAGGGACAACACATCGATCTTGGTCTAAAAATATGACCAAACATTCTAAGTGAGGCATGATCGTTGCTTTCTCCTTCCTCAAGAAATCTTTCCTAAGAAAAAACTCAAAGTCATCCATAGGAACAATGTTGAAACTTGCAATTCCACTTTAATCTCCAAGCATCAAGGCGACATCATTGGTTGTATCAATCACCTTTTCCACCACTGATTTCACTACTTTGAAGGAATTTTGTGTTGGATCAAGTTACAACCCAAGCTCCCTTGCAACTTCTTCCTTCATGAAGTTGTGGGTCACCCCATTGTTAATCATGGAATCCACTAACCTTTCATTCAATACCACATGGAAATAGAAAATGCTTGTAATGTCTTTCTCCTATCCTGCTACAAATTTTTCTTCTAACACAATACCCAAGACTTGTAAAACATGAATGGATGGTTTGTCCACTTCATCCATAGTAGACAACTTCTATTTCATTAGAAAAATCTTGTCATAATTATATTTTGCACAAATCTAACATGAAATAGGCTTACATTTTTCCATAGGAGCATCTTGTTTCTTGGCCTTGTCCTCATCAGTCTTCCCAAACAACTTCACCTTCCCTTTGTCTTTCTTCTTATTCTTGTTGAAATATTTCTCTCCTTGAGAATACTCACCATTCCATGGAGCACATTTTTCCTCTACCTTGTTTTCCAAGAGCTTATCTATTTCGGTGATGGTTGTTGCAAGGTTATACACGTTCTAGCATCGTAGGTCACTTTTCACCCAAGGTTGCAATCTGTCCATGAAATGTAATATCCTATCTTCCTGAAGCATTTCTTTGATTTCCAACATAAGGCCTAGAAACTCCTTAATATATGCTTGAATCCTTCCTATCTTCTTAAGAGCCAATAATTAATTTCATGCAATCCAAGATTGATTCCTCAACACAAACAAAGTTTTCAAGGATGCTTTCATCTTCACCCAGTTTTCAATCTTCTCTATGTTACACCTAGCGGCCAAGTCCTCTACTAATTTTCTCCACCAAAGCTTCACAGTACCTGTAAAGAACATCATAGTAGATTTCACCTTGGCTTCATCTGAACTTCCATTCATTTTCTCTAAGTACTTCTTAATGTCCCAACATAAGTTACTAAGTAACTTATCATTGCACATGCCATCATATGGTTCTAGTTCCTTGGATTTTATCCCTGTAGGAATCGAAAAACTTCTCCCATTGGAAATGACTCATTTCAATACATTTATGGTGTTATCGGACTAATCAGTAAGTTCATACACAAACATATCTCCCTAACTTCCACAGGAAACTAGAACAAAATAGAACAAAATACACACTTTGCCTTAAACTTCATTATCATATGAACTAGTTTAGTGAGGTACAAGTGACATA
This sequence comes from Picea mariana, assembly GCA_032191745.1. NCBI lineage: Eukaryota > Viridiplantae > Streptophyta > Pinopsida > Pinales > Pinaceae > Picea > Picea mariana. The sequence continues at coordinate 68,767 of JASDQU010245000.1, forward strand.
CCATTTAAACGACGCTTGATTCTCACTAGTGCCATCCTTGTAGCTCCTTCCTTGGGTTTGCATAATAGTAATTTTGTCCAAGAATCACAAACCAACAAAGAGGGAAAACAAAGATATATGTATTCTTATGAAGTCTATGTATATGATCAAGGAATTATACAATAGAAGACAAGATTTGTTTATAGGGAAGAAATGTATTACTGTATTAAATGAATAGAAAGTGGAGAATACAACCCATGCCTTGATGTTGCAAGGTCCCATTTCGATGACTCTTTGCTTTAACACAACACCTTTGCTCCAATGCCTTGAATGAAGAAGATCCACAATTTGACTTGAAGAACTAAAGCAAAGCTCTCAAGCATAATATGATGTAGAACTCTCAATACAAATATTAGCCTATTCAACCTTAGCCTTTTCCATGAGAGATGCCTCTTTATGTAGTGTGAAAGAGAGATGGATGAGGAGATTAGGATGATCCCACCAAATCATAGAAGCGAGTAATATCCAAACTGATCAGAGGCCGCCTCATCTTCTAGAAGATTCCCTTCTAGAACATTCATGAAATTTGACTGTTCCTATGCTTTAAGCATCGTCTCACCCTATGCACAAGCAGCATGCGACAATGTCATAGTCTAGGTTTATGGAAGAGTGTGACGATCAAGCATTGTCACACCCCATGAATATAACAGGGTGAGATGACCTTCCTTGATATGGTTTTTGAAAGAAGAAAGCAAATCACTTTTCTCATCAAGAAAGTCTTCTTTTAATATTTCCAGGGAACGTTAACACATGCTTTAATTCGATCACTGGGGTAACCAAAATAATTTGTAACAAAATGCCCCCCAAAGTATGAAGCTGGATCTCGTGATAGCTGAAATACTTTGTGGAATGTGTGTGTCGAAAACAAGGAGCACATCAATCAGGAACCTGCAAACAAACAATCATTTGCATAATATCATACCATTTCTGAGGTAGGCGTTCCCATGCTCAGACTACAAGTGACTCTAATCATAAGTGTCAAGTGAGTCATGGCCACTAAACATACATTGTGGATCCATGTAAGTGTCAGTACTAATTCATGAGTACACGGTCACAACCTCAACCAAAATGATAAGATCCAGGGTCTTCATTTCAGCTGTCTCTAAGTACGAATCTATCCATGTGATTACAGGTGTTGAAGTCAAACATGGTAGAAACCACTTGATTACCAGTCATTAACGAAAATCGTTAACAAGTGCGAGGGAAATCACCATTGATGTCAATGACTCCCAAGGTACCCTAGTACAATCCAACGAATGTGAATAAAATGAGTTGAAGTCGAACACTCGATGGAATCCTCTAATCAGGGGTCAATGATGTGAACCCACTGTTGAAAGAGAAGAATCATGCCATTAAGGCATGCATTCTCTAAGGTACTAAATGATTTCTAAATCTTGTTCCTGGATAATGGGTTGAAGTCGACAGGTAAAGACTCGTCACAGGAGGGCCTTGATGTATCCCCCATCAATGACACAAAATATGTAACAGATTTGAAGTAGATCAGAGTATGAAGTGATTTGAAACTGACTCAAGGAAGACCGGCATGGTAGAAAATTTATAACTGCAAATGGTCGACTCGATAGAAGGCTTGTCTAGGTTGGACTTCTCTTGAACATATGAATGACATGACAATTGTCTTGGCAACATTGACTCAAGGAGGACCCAACATATGAACTTGTGAATGGTCAAACAAGAGACAAATGTATTTCCCAAGCCAGATACAATGGTGAAGGGGGGTGTCATGTTCAAGAGTGACTATTACTGCCACTAACACAAATACATAGACACATTCCTTTCCCAATTTTTCCCCACCATTTCTGGCAAGTACCTATTTATTTTTACGCAAGCTTGAGGAGGATAGCATATGCTTATAAGTGTAAGTTCATCCTTCGGATGAGTCCCTCGAAGTATGTTTAATGAACCCTAAGAAGGAGTGGTTCGATCCCATATGGGTCTTTTGATGTTTGTTTAATGAGTCTAAAGAGAGAAAACTTAGGGGTTTTTCATTTTTAGAGAGTCTGAAAAACACTTAAAGATAACTCCATAAGGTCCTTTTTCGTAATTTAGTATGATGAGACCGAAAAAGAGATAACCTACCACTCATCAGATGTTTTATTTAAATACTTTTACGAGCGTGAAAAGAACAAGGTCGCTCAACCATCTTTTCATGTTTTGGGAACTTGAAAAGAGCTTAAAGGGATACTCCATTGGTTTTGTTTTTCGTGTTGTCAATATGAGTTCGAAAAAATGGAAAAAGATTACTTGATTACATTCTCATGGTTTCACGAGTGTGAGAAAGAACTTCTCTGTTCAGAGTTTTTCCTGAAAAACCCTAAAAGGATATGTACATGCGAAAAATATACAAAAACAAACCAAAAAGGAGTGGACCCTTGTTCCAACGTCTCATCTCTAGACTTCTTAATCTGCAAACTTCAACACTTGCCAAGTTGTTAAGACTTTAGGGCATGGATAAAATATAAAAATAATATAATTTTGCAAATAAAAAATGATAAAAATTAATAAAATAGGCCAAAAACAACATTTTACCATTCATTTGCAAGTTTACCCAAATAGTTCTCCAAAGCCCTTTTTCACCCTGAATTTCAACTGTCAACTGCGGAGCGTGTGGTGGATCATTTCACGAATCATCTTTGTCAAACAGGTAATCTCCTTCTCCTTCATCTTTTCATGGTTTCAAAATTGATTTTTATTGGTCAAATTTATGTGTTGGGTCAATTTTTTGGGGCTACCTGCACGTTGAGGTCGTTGCAGGTGCCCTATATCATGAATTGAGATGACTTAGGATCGTCGCAGGTGACCCTATAGGTAGGGTGTGTTGACGTCACACTGCGTGAATGCACAACCCTGTGAAGACCGCAACAAAACATTTTAAAAAGATAAACCTAACTAGAAAAAACCCCCAGGAAAGAATTTTATGTTTCTAATCTCATCTTATGGTTCCTTTGTAGGATTTCCTTGGTCAAGATGTTGGAGTGGCGTGAGAGAGAGCATGAAGAAGAATATTACTTCGTTGGGAATGACCCAGGAAAATTTATGGCTCTCAGGCAGTGTGGGTTACTAAAATTCTTCAGGATTCAGGGCATGAGAGCCTAGTTGAGACTACTAGAGTACTTGGTTCACATGTGGGATGTGAATGAGCAGGCATTTTGCATGGGTGTTCACACACTCACAATAGATATAAAGTATATCTATTTCCTAACAGGGCTATCTCAGCGTGGTTCACGGGTGTCACTTACAGGCAACAGGAGTGGAGGTGAGCCTATGGATTACTATGTCCACCATCATTGTGTGTCAGGTACCGAGAAACATAGTAGTAAGGTAGATATCAAGGATGTTCGAGATTTTCCTTTGCAGACTATCCTTTACACTATTACTTGCATGGCAGGGAGTACAACTCCCCATATGGCTTTGCAAATCCATTTTTAGTATGCAATAGAATGCATGGAGCCCAGGGTCTTCAACTGGTGCGAGGGGGTCCTAAAAAGCATGAAGAAAAAACTTACCAAGTGTTGAAATGGTGGGTTAAATAAATTTGGATATGGGTCTATTTTGGTGTCCTTCTTTCTAGAGAGGGTTCCTGTCATATGCCTGCAGGTGAAGTGGGGTATACCCACTCCACATGATCCAAGGATGGAGAGGTGGGTATATCTCATGGCTCAACATGGAGGTGTTCCCATCGTCAAGTATGACGATGTCTTCTTCCAATGGCTGAGGAATTAGTTGCTCATGGTGGAAGATTATGCATATGCTAGGGTAGATTTCTATGGAGATCCATATCTAGCTCTCCTCGATGGTTCCCAGTGGGGGGACATAGGTAAGAAGGAAATTTTTCTTTATATAATGTTTTTTTATTTAGAGATATAAAATGTTTTTTGTGTTATTTATCTGATGACTAATTGAGTGTTATCATCAATGCATATGTGGTACCTTATCGTCCTCCGGGTTCATCCCCTATCCAAAGGCAAGGAGAGAGATATGTTTTAGCAGGGGTAGCTGTCATGGATCTAGAGGCCATAGAACATAACTTGGAGGGGCTAACCATGCATGTCCCTGATGCCACGGTGGAAGAGCTCTCTAGGCATTATAAACGCCACACAATGGGCATATCTTCATCCATCGGTCGATTGCTCCATAGAGTAGCATGGGAAATCACTTGTTATAGCGAGAAACATCCTTGATGATTTTGTACATGAAGCTATGAGCTTCACATTTTTGATATTTTGGTCTTCGGACAAAAATTTATTTTTGTAAACTTTTATCGTTATAAATATAAGGCTCCTACCGACTTACTTGTTTTATGTACAAAGTGTGATTGGATTTTATAAATGTCTCAAATGTCTGTCTAACACATAATTAGCCAATGCATCTGTCAATGTATTTAGACATCTAGGAATGTGTTGATACTCAATGTAATCAAAATAACATTCCAAGAGGCGAATTCGTAAATATACCTGTAACAAAGTATGACTTCAGATGGAATAAACGTTACTCAACTGTAGTACTACTAACTGTGAATCAATTCGTACAATAAGATGACAGATTCCAAGTGAAACAATGCCATTTAACAACTCAATAACTTCACTGTATTCTGCGATATTGTTAGTTGCACGACCAAGGAAAACACCATGTAGACTGATCAATTCATTCGTAGGTGCATAGATTTCCCAAGCAACAGACACTAAGTTTTGAGTAGTGCGACTAGCGCCGTCAGTGAAGCCGATATAGGGTAGCGAAGGCACTGACATATAGAAACCAATCACAACGCAAGATAAGCAGCTGAAGGGAGAAACCAAAAAATGAAAAAGCACACAAGAGTATGATACACTAACAATACACAACACTTATGCAAAAATGATTTAAGCATAGTACATATTCAAGTAAATCCCATTTATGGGTTCACTCAAAGGAATTCCATCATAATCCACCATCTCATAAGTCCCTTTCTCCAACACTCATTTCACAATATAAGAACCCCGCCACATGGGCTCGAATTTACCGAACCCTAGCAAATCACAATCTTGCTCGTAAAGAAGAACTAGATCACCTTTGGAAAAAACACGTGGTTTGACATGCTTGTGATATTGAGCTTTGACACATTTTTTTTTAGTTTCCATAACTAAGGTGACATCACAATGGGTCTTGTCTAATTGCATCAAATATAAAAGACGTTCCTCTTCAGCTGAGGTGTTAGGGAGAAGTTCGACAACTAGTTTCAAAGATTGGATTTTACATTCAATCGACAAAATTGCTTCGATACCATATATTAAATGGAAAGGTGTGAATCTTGTGAAAGACTTAACAGATGTCTGATAAGCCCACAACACTGAGAACAACATCGTGTGCCAATTTGACTTATGAATTCCTGCCATCTGCCAAAGAATAGTGGTGAGAACTTTTTTGATTGCTTCAACCTGGTCATTGGCTTGTGGAAAATAGGGGGTTGAGTTTTCATGTTGAAGACTCAACTTCTCGGTAAGCTCAGACATCATGAAAATGAGGAAATGACTACAATGATCAGTAACGATGGCTTGAGGGACACCAAATCTAGTAATGATATGATTGAATATGAATAACACTGCAGTTTTTCCGCTATTATCAAATGTAGGCATCACCTCATCCCACTTAGTGAAATAATCCACAGCTACAATAATGTATCCATGCCCCCGAACCGAGTGAGGGTTACATATCATGAATTAAATACCCCATTTAGTGAATGGATTGACAAAAACTATAGGGTGAAGAGGAGAAGGGTGATATTGGATCTTATTGTTGTAGGTTTGACAAGTGTGACATTTCTGGATGACAATAATGCAATCCTTAAACAATGGACATAAATAACCGGATCATAAGATCTTTTGGGAAGTGGCATACCCAGACATATGACCACCACATGCTCCAGAGTGATATTCATTCAAATCTTTCTTAGCTTCATCGTATGTGAGACATCGTCGAAATATGGAATCAATACCACTGCGGTAAAGGGTATCACCAAGGATAATGTATTAACGGGCTTGATACCGGATGCGACGACGATATGTACTAGAAATATCAGGGCAGTAATTTTGGGTTTGGAGATAGATGACAATATCTATGTACCATATGTCATCATAACTGATCAGAAAGAGGGATTTGTCAAGTAAGGAATCTTCTTCCATAGTTTCTATTTCAGTAGAGGGAAGGTCACATATCAATTTGGAAAAAACCAAAGACTTCTTTGACTTGGCACGTTCAATCTCCAAATCAAACTCATGGAGAATAACTATCCATTTAGAGTACTTTCCTCCCAGCAATTGTCGAGTAAGGATATGTTTCATGGGGTTGCAATTGAAAATGATTGTGTTTATGCGTAATAAGATGTACTGACGGAAATGTTGAACAGCTTGAACAGCTTCCAAGGCCAATTTCTCCACATGTAAATATTTGGTTTCGGTAGTCGTGAGACTCCGACTCAAATAGTATATAACATGTTCACCGTGTGAATCATCCTCTTGGACTAAAACCATAGAAATGTTAGAGTCTGAAGTAGATAAGTACAGGAAATAATATCGACTATAATCAAGTGGAAACAACGATGGTGTATGAGTTAAGGAGAGTTTCAAAGCTTCAAAGGCTTTGGTGGCAGTGTCGTCCCATACAAAATCGTAACCTTTCTTGAGAAGTTGAGTAAATCCTTTCGTTAATTCAGCGTTGTTGGGAATGAATTGACGTAAAAATTTTCCCTTCCCTTGCAAAATTTGGAGTTGGCATAGTGTAGAAGGAGGAGGTAAATTGATAATAGCCTCAACCTTCAAGGCATCTACCCTAATCCCATGTATAGACACGATAAAGCCAAGAAGTCATTCAGATTCCGCACAAAAAATACATTTGTGTGGATTCAAATGTATGCAATAATAACGACAGTGTAGGGAAATGACCCATAGATGTGTCGAGTGATCTTGACGATGAATAGAATGTGTCGGAAGATCATCTAGATAGGGTTGTACAATGTTCTTAATGTCATGAAAATCATAAGACATAGCATGCTGAAAAGTCGCACCAACATTTTTGAGACCAAAAGGTAGTTTCTAGTAAGCGAAGGTTCCCCAAGGGAAAATAAAAGAAGTCTTATGTTGATCTGCAGGTAAAATATTGATTTGATTATAGCCGGAGAAACCATCCATCAAGGAGAAGATTTCACTCCCGGCTCAGCCGTCAACAATCTCGTCATCGAAAGGGGTTGGATAATTGTCTTTGGGACAAGCTTTTTTTATATCCCTATAATCTACACAAACGCGGATCGTGCCTTGTTTTTTGTTAACCGAAACAAGATTGGAGACCCAATCGGTCAAAGCCACAGGATAGACAAATCCTGCTTTAAGAAGTTTTTCAACTTCAAGATTAATAGCAGCGACTTTACATGGACGTACTGGGCGAAGTCTCTGTCGAACAGGTTTAGCGTTCGGGTAAGTCTTAATCTCATGCACAACAATATTAGGATCAATACCAAGAATTTCTTCATAACTGTAGGAAAAAATGTCACAAAGTTCTTGGAAAAGGGATTTATAAGTATGGACCTCATCATTAGAACATGAGGAACCGATATGAACATTTTCCACAACTCTAGGTTTAATATATATGTCAAGAGGAACGATAGGTGAAATATTACTCAAGTTCCCTTCATACAAAACATCATGTGTTGACTCGGGAACAGAATAAATAACAACCACGGTAAATGGAGTCAAAATTCATTGGTAACTCTCTATGGTCTCACGTTATAGGAAGAGAACAAAATGATGATGTCCATAATCCCATGGAGTATATTCCATAGACATGACTGTCATGATCATCTCATGAGTAGGAAAGATCACGTGGAACATATCAGGAGATGTATCACTGAGAGAAGGAGTTGTCGATTGAATAGCTTGATAATATGATTCCACTAGACTTAAAGGCATTCGGTCTTCGTAACGAAGAAAATCACCAGAGCTAGGTACTATCCATGGGTCATAAGACTCAGGGGTTTCATGAACATATGTTGACATCATGTTAATCAAGGCAACAAAAGGAGGAGGAATATCTGGTGGTGGAATAGGAAATGTATCCATCAAGGTTGAATCTTTTAAAAGACCCACGCTGGCATTCTCATAACCAAGAGGTGTTTTCAAGATAAAAGGTACGTTGCTAGTACATGAATTAGAATTAAAGAAGGGAAGTTGATAGAAAGTAATTAACTTTCCTTGGTGTGGGAAATGTAACACACAGAAAAGGGTAGACACAACTGCACGCATGGAACCAATCCAGCTACGACCAAGTAGAAGGTTGTAATCAAGAGGTGCATCAAATACCTCAACCTCGACATTAACCGCCTTACCTTCTAACATAATAGACAACGAAGGAAGAACACCATATGGTTTAAACCCTGTACAATTGAAGGCCTTAAGAGTATTTTGAGAATCAATAAAGGCAGGAGAGCCAATAGCTTTCCAGCAAGTAATGGACATAATGCAAGTCGAGGCTCCTTCATCAATAACGGTTCCACAAATGTTCTTATTTTCCACAAAAACTTGGATTTGAAATGCTAATTGAGGAGGAAGCCTTGGAATATGATCTTCCAATTCAAATATTATCAAATTGGTATCGGTAGGATCAATTCCACCAATAGCCTATAACAACACCTTTCGTTGAGTAGGACAACTTTGAAGGACTTAGAGATCTGACATCGTAGAGGGTGCTTGTGCAAGGTCTTCTACAATACTGCAGTTTTGGGAAGCATGTGCATGAGGATTAAATGAAGACTTCTGAACAACGCCTTTGGGAGGAGGACGAAGAAATGTATCTAGGCATGGTCATTCGATAAGAAGAGGACCATTTGGAGGTGAAGTTGGGGGAGGAGGTTGAACCAATGAAGGTGGTAAATCATCAACTTTCTCTTTTGAAGGAGAATAATCTTTGGCTCGAGTTACGACTGTAACTTCATTCTTTTTGGAGTCACCAGTACACATAAGTACGTAAGATGTGGTAGAGGGAGAAGGTTGGTCATGAATGACCAATTGGGCCTGTTGCTGAGAAGGAAAAGGTTGTGACAGGATGACGGGTGTAGGAGATTTCCTGGTCCCTTGCATGAACTTAGTGACCTCATCATGTCGTGGAAAATCTTTCATATAATGATCCTCACCACAAATAAGGCAAGGATAACGAGGTTTGCACTTATATTTCTCATCAATAGAATGTGTTTTAGTTTTCTCAGATTGTTGATTATTATTTTTTTCCTCCTTATTCTTACCCTTTCCTTTCTTTTTATTTTGATTTTTATCGGTAGGCATAGATTGAACCGAATTAACTTAAGAAGTTTTACCAGGAGACGGAGTAGGAGTAGGAATATTTTGTATATTAGAAGTAGTAGACTTGGAATTGGTATGAATGGCTTGTGTAGACTGAGTCTCAGCATGAAAAGTTCCAATCACACCATCAATAGCATGAGAAGCTACTGGAGGTGTTGGGGTAGGTTTCATAGATGGACGACGAGCATCAGGGATCAAGTCATAGAGCGTGCACACTTGTGAATAAATGAGATCCAGATATTGAGTACATCTAATTGCCTTCTCTTCAATGACAACACCTCCCATGGCCACATCACGGGTGATAGGACCAATGAGTGACTTAGTAAACCACTCAACCAATAGTTGATCAGGAAGGGGAACTTTCATTAAGCGTCTTCTCCTCCTCCACTCATGGATATGATCAGAAATATGAGTGGAAGAGGATTGTTTAAATGAACTCTAAATTTCAGTCCCTGTCTCATATCGAATTGGCAATTGGTAATATGTTAAGGCCATGGCTAGGGTATTGAAGTCATTAAAGAATCCTTGTGGTAACTCAATATACCATTTGGTTGTCGAACCCATAAGAGTTCATTGGAAAAGTCGTAATATTATAGAGTCATCCATCAATGATTTGGATGAACACCAAAGATGGAATGTCATGAAGTGATTATTTGGGTCTTCTCCCGATCGACCATCAAACTTACGAATGTCAAATGGTAACTTGGCTGGTATGACGGTCCAATAAAGAGAATGCAAAATAGGATCATTCAAAATACTAGATAAATCTGGTAAATCCAAAGTAGCAAGAAAAGGAAACTATCTGTTCACTTGAGGAAACTGGTAGTTTTGAGGAGGACGTCATGTAGGTATACCAGTAGGACCATAAGAAATTTTTAGATAGTTAGATAGTCCTGACAGATTTGATTATGGAGGATTTTGAGTTGAATAGCCAACATGGGTTAGTTGAATAGGTATGTTCCCTTGAAAAGGAACATTAGACTGAAAATTTTGACCCCAAGTAGGATTCATAGAACCTAGATATGGTTGTTTGAGATTAGGGGGTACAAAAGAATTAACTTGAGGATGTTTCCCCCTAGACGGTTGTTGATTCCTTTGGAAAGGAAGATTCCAAGTTTGACATTGTAATGCAGGTATATTTTTCCCATAAACTGGGTTATGGCCTCAAACTTGAGGTTTCCCCCCAACTTGAGGTTGCCCCCCAACTTGTGGTTGACCTCCAGCAGGAATCTGAAAACCAAAAGCAACAAAATGACTGGTTCCTCCAACTAGATTGGAGCTACTAGGGCCAGGGCGATTATATCCTCCAGGCGAAGGTGGAGGAGGAACGTAAGGCCCCCCAGAGAGAACCTGGGTAGGTGTAGGAACAAAATGACTAGCAACATTATACCCAGGAAGAACAAAAATATTAGACCCTCTAGATGGATTCTGGGTAGGAATAGCAATGGAAGTATTCAAAGCAATATACCCAGTGGGTAGTGATGGATTTGATCTAAGCGGAAGTGGTGTTCCAATAGGATATTGGGTGATGACCACATTTCTGGTAGAAACAGGCATAGCATGTGGGACCATGGCAGAGTTAGTGAGCTGGAGAGGAAGAATAGAATGATAACCAACCAACAATTGGTCTGAAATTGTGACAACATCATTGGTTGTGCCAGTAAAATTATCTAAAGGTACTGAATAAGTAGTGGAATTCACAGGCGTTTGTGATGCCAGAAATGCTAGTTTATCAAAAATATTGTGTCCCAAAGAAATTCTCCGAAAAGAACGGATAGGGACAGAGCTAGGATTAAAATTTCCAGCAGTGTGAAACAGGGTTCTAAATGACTCATTTTTAAAAAATGGATCATCTACTCCAAACTCTGCGTTAGGTCCAGTAGGTACTTTGGTATGATCTTCAGTAACAATTTCCCCCAATGAATTTAGCTGGAGCAAAATTAGATCTTCTCTAAGATTCAATAGCGGGTTTACGGGAAGTATCAAGTCCTGTAATGGAGTAGAACTTCCAATCTCAAAGGCTACTTCATTATTGACTGCTCCTTTAGGGGAGCCCTTTGGTGAATTGGGAAACAAAGGGATGTAATCTTTTGGAGGTATTTCTTGCATCATACATGAATGATGAGGACCGATGTTGGCTGCACCAAATAAATAATGAAACAAATCTATGGCCAACTAGAGAAACAAACAACACTCACTAATAAAATATAGAAATGAAACCAAGAAAACTGACCTTTTGATTTCGAAGTCACTAGTTGGTGATGAAATCTAACGTCGCAATATCAAGACAAGAAGGGGTTGGAATAAAGTGGGTGGAAAAGTTATGTTGACGACCTTCTTAAAAGACTTACACCCTGGTGCAAGCTCCCACACATAATCGTGGGTATACCCTCCAAGGAGCCCGAGTGAGTTTGGCCAATGTCGATTCCAAGTACCGTGAAAACTTTCCCCTCCACGGTAACCTCATGTAAAGACCCTAAATAGATAGGCTATTAAGGTTACCAATTACGACAATGATGCCTGGGGAAACCGTCGACAGTCTGATCCATGTGCAAAGGCAGGGTATCTAGCCCAAAATCAACTCGAGAAAGTCCCCAAGGGATTTTCTTCTCAAGTGACCCCCAATAATACGTGCAATCTCTACACTAAGACTGACAAAGCAAGGTAAGTAACTCTGCGAGTCCTAATGCGACCTCATAATTGACCCTCCTATTAGAAGGGCTTCCTAGGACAAAATGTAGCAAGTGGATTTGAAGTCTCCCTATCACAAGATACTATTGTGTGTTTTGATGCTTTGGAGAGTGTGTTGTACAATCTATTCCAAAGTGATATCCTAGCTAATGTTGGTGAAGAGAACTTCTAAAAAATAAAAGTTGCTAATAAATTTTAAAATTACGTTGTATTTTAAAGGTTGTTACTTACTCAAAAAGGGAAATGGAAATGAAACTGATGATGTATGTGAACTTGACCCAATAAAATGAAAGAAGAGATGATTATGAAATCTTTCAATTTGATGAACTCTAATTACAGTAGGGAGAAGGTATCTCTTTTTGAAATATAAAAACTATGAAACACAATTTCTCAATTTTTGAATGAACAAAATTCCAAATAATCATATGCTACAAAATTTTCCAATTTTATCTTTTAACAAATACTTTGAACGCAACAATTTTCTTGCGAAAAATTACTAAAAAGAAGAATGACTTCAGTTATTTCTTTCTCAAATCAGATCAAATATGTAATGAAGAAAAGAAAGCGTAATCCAAGAAAATTAACACACTCTCAACACGATTCCCAAATCAAACCTATAATGTAGAAAAAAATGAAATGATAGGAAATCATTTTGTCAAATGCAAACAAAAATGTCTCTCAATCAATGAACAATCCATAAAGTAAAAACAATCCAAAACTCCAAATAAATCAAGGATACATTGTCAAACAAGCACTCAGGACCAAGATCTAGAGATTATACCCTTGTGACAAAAATCAAAAGAAAAACTTGCAAAAATTATAAAGATAACTCTTGATTTCCAAAAATCAATCAACTGCAAGCTTCAAACTTATAAATCAATCATTCACTAGTATCATAAGTTCATCCTAGGCAGTTTAGGTAAAAATGGGTAGAAAAATGAAAAATTGGCAATCTCCAACAATTGCTACAGGAATCATCGCGGGTTGCAGTGGAGTATAGTGCGACGATCTAGGGTCATTGCATGCTACCAATAGGGTATAGTGTGATGTCGTTGCACTGGTCTATACCACTAGAGTGTGACATCATAGGATCGTCGTGGTCTGTCTATATAGTACAGTGCGACCATCTTTGAAACTAAAGGAAAATGGAAATAAAGACAAAAATTCTCATTGAACCTTCAGACCTAGGGAGTCCAGATGGATCACCTACAGACTCAGAGAATGAATTTGACCAAAAGAAGGTAGGCTAAAAGCAAATAAGAGGCAAAAAGCCAAAATAAAGTCGTATCCCCATTATGGTCACCAATTTTTTAATCAGACTAATCAGTAAGTGCGGACACAAACAGATCTCCCTAACTTCCACAGGAAACTAGAACAAAACATAACAAACTACACACTTCGCCTTAAACTTCATTATTAAATGAACTAGTTTAGTGAGGTACAAGTGACATACCATTTAAATGATGCTTGATTCTCACTAGTGTCATCCTTGTAGCTCCTTCCTTGGGTTTGCAGAATAGTAAGTTTGTCAAAGAATCACAAACCAGCAAAGAGGGAAAACAAAGATATATGTATTCTAATGAAGTCTATGTATATGATCAAGGAATTATACAATAGAAGATAAGTTGATTTTATAGGGAAGAAATGTATTACTATATTAAATGAATAGAAAGTGGAGAATACAACCCATGCCTTGATGTTGCAAGGTCCTCTTTCGATGGCTCTTTTCTTTAACACACACACCTTTGCTCCAATGCCTTGAATAAAGAAGATCCACAATCTGACTTGAAGAACTAAAGAAAAGCTCTCAAGAATAATCTGAAGTAGAACTCTCCATACAAATCTTAGCCTATTCAAATTTATCCTTTTCCATGAGAGATCCCTCTTTATAAAGTGTGAAAGAGAGATGGATGAGGAGATTAGGATGATCCCACAAAATCAAAGAAGCAAGTAAGATCCAAACCGATCGGAGGCCACCTCATCTTCTAGAAGATTCCCTTCTAGAACATTCGTGAAATTTGACTTTTCTTATGCTTTAAGCATCACCACACCCTATACAAAAGAATCATGCAATGACGTCACAGTCCAGGTTTAGGGAAAAGTGTCACGATCAAGCATCGTCACACCCCATGCATATAGCAGGGTGCGACGACCTTCCTTGATATGTTTTTTGAAAGAGGAAAGCAAATCACTTTTCTCATGGAGAAAGTCTTCTTTTAATATTTTCAGGGAACATTAACACATTCGTCCAGTTGATCACTGAGGTGACCAAAATAATGTGTAACAGATGGTGTCTTCTTGATATTTTACTTGTGCCACCATATTGTTAAGCAGGTCCTCTATGTCTTCAATCACTCCCCAACGTCACTGGTTAAAGATGCAGTCATCAAATCTATGGTATTTTGAAATTCATCCATAGTAGTGTTGAAGGTCCAGTGCATGCAAACCATTTCCTCTTTTAAATATTCATCCTTCTCACCATGCTTATAAAGAGATGTTTTCATGTTCTCAACAATCTTCTCCAAATTTACAAGTTTGTTTTTCATCCTTGGCATATTTGGATCTTTCTCGCCATCATTGTCTTCTACATGAAAACTAGTCATCAACACTTGCCCAAGTGCATATAAACTCATCCCAAGGCTTGCTACATTGTTTGAAGTTTTTCACTTATCCAATGGAATGCACCAAATTGTTGTGAAGTCAAGTATGCAAGCACAAAATTGCTTTGATACCACCTATCACAGACCTACAATATACCTAGATTATCTTTTTATGACTTGAGTTCTCCCAAGTCATTTAAGAACCTTCAATCATGTGGCACTGCCCTACCTCCACTACAGTGGCTTGGCCAACATGTGCCTACTACAACTAGACTACACATCTTCACATAAGTTTTTCCCGTAAATTCACCTTTTGCTACAACAAGTTAGATTCCTAGCCAAGCCCAAGACAACTTACTTCATCCAAAAATCAACACATATGCATACATCCAACCACATCCTTTAAACATCCAACAATACTTATACTGAACCAATATTGCAACTTAGCCAACACAAGCATACAAGAAAGAGTAACATCCAATACACATATAGAAACCATAGAACACAAGTATGGAAGGACACCAAGAGAGGTGCCTTAAATATTTATTATATAGACAATCTTACATGTACAATAGAGAAGCATGGCCAACCTACCTACAACTCATTCATATACTACAATTACAATGGAAAGAAACCAACATAACTATCAAACCAACCCCAAAAGAAACTGTAGGCCTACCTCCTAAAGGTCCTATTTTTTCCTGCTTGTCACTTAAGCAATGCAAGTATTCTATAGTGTTCAAACCTTGAACTTCATAATTGAAAACACTTGATGACCCATGCCTCTTCCAACTCCTTGCTTGATTTCCTTAACACTTTGAGGTTTCCACCTACTTATATGATCTTTTCTTATCTTGTGAAGCCCTTTTTGTTCCAAGGTGGACCCAAGTGCTAATGAGATCACTTTCTCTGCTTTGGTGAATTTTCCACCAATCATTCCGTCAAATCGTTCCAACATGTGCTTGGTCCACCCAGGTCATTTAGTTTTCCTGATCATCTTTCATGACTATCCCCAAGTGCACCCAAGTGCACCTTAGCATCCAATCTACCTCAGGTTGTCCAAAGGTAACTCCGTCCACTTGTCTTTGTCAGCCCAGTCATCCCAAATGTGCCCAAATTTTCCAAGTCCGCATGAATTTGTTTGATCTACCCGAGTCCATCTTGTTGTGCCCAAGTGCACCCAACAATGATCCCAAGGAATCCAAAATATGTGCATTGGATGGATGCATGCTTGGATTTGTACATCCGACGGGTGCAACACACAGTTGTGATCCACGAAAACTTGTTCCCAAAGGAACCTTAACTATCCATCACAACCTCCAAGTGTGGGCCACCTAAATATGTCAATCTGTATAAAGTCTAGGAACCCAAGTCATCAAGCCTTCTTGTCACTTTTTGTCCATCATGCCAAGTGCATGTTTGTCAATGAGGCTTCCTGCAACAACCTTTGTTGCCTCTAGCAAAGTCCTTGTCCAAGCTTCTTTGGTGCATCAAACTTAGTGTGAGCTACCACTATTTGTGGTGTGCTATGTTTGTGTGCAAGGGCATTCGACTTCATCTACGATGCACTCTGTCTATCTATTGGGGTGCCCAACTTTATCTACAGTGTTCCTTGCCAATAGACCAAGGCGTCCAATTGTCCAAAGTGTGCCTTACCAATGGGCCAAGGCATCCAACTATGTGAGGTGCACCTTGTCAATGGGCTAAATTATCCAAAACCGATTCATTTAAGGCATCATTTGTCCATCATGCCCAACAATTTCGATCACTAACCACCAAGGTGATCATTTAGTGAAGGCACCCAACACCACTCTAGATGAAATTCTTACACTATCACTCAATAATATCTCCATATTCAAAATAATGCATTGATATTAGGATCTCATCAATGTTATCTAATTTCTAACATGGTATTACATATAAATATGAAAATTCAATTGTGCATCAACTTTACTTTTAGATATCTACTCCAAACTTCTTACTCTCTTTTATCTTATCTAAAATATGAAAATTCAATTGTGCACCCAACTTTACTTTTAGATATCTACTCCAAAACTTCTTACTCTCTTTTATCTTATCTAAAATAATAAGTTTAAAAAATATTAACATAATCAATACTATTTGATAAAATTGTGCTCCTAGAATGGAAACTTTAACATGCTTTTGGCTATAAACATATTCAATTTCAAATACATGAAAGGCGTGAGATATCCAATTTATGCATTGTTTTAAGTAAACCTCTATCTGTTGAGTCGGTTTCTCAATCACATGCCAATATTCTTTACAAAAGGTGCTCACCTGCCTCACTACAAAATTGATTGTAACGTTGGAAATTGTTCATGAAGTCATATGTTCTTCCATAACTCGAGAACTCTAACGTCTACGACATTAAAATTCTGACATCTAATAGTTATATATAATAGTATGATTATAAAATTTACATTCTAATAGTTGTATTATATTTATATTAGAGATATATATTAATTAGCGTTAAAATTATATATTATAATTATAATTATAACATATTTAATTGTATTACATATATTATATATAATTAAATTACATTATAATATATAATTGTTGTATTTTGGTAAAATCACAATTTTACATTATTTAAATGGTATTTTAAAAATTTATATTAAAGTGATATATATTAATTAGCATTAAAATATTATATTATAATTATAATTATAACATATATAATTGTATTACATATATTATATATAATTAAATTACATTACAATATATAATTGTTATATTTTGGCAAAATCACAAATTTACATTGTTTAAATGGTATTTCAAAAATCCTAGGTAATTATGTAGTCTAAAATTTGGATACTTTTTTAAGATGAGTATTGTCTAAAATTTGGTCAGAAATTTAGAAAAATGTTGGTTAAAACTACGTATTATGGCTTCCTTGGGGTTTTTGAGGGCGCTGAATAGATTTATGCATTCAAAAACCAAATTTAAACAATGTAAAATTGTGATTTGGCCAAAAAAATTAAGTTGCTAGATTCTAATAATAGTTGCCCAAAAAATTAAAAACTTAGAATGCTTAGACTATGCCATATTCTATTTTTTTAAATCATAACCTACTACTGAATTACACATGAAGGAAAATCAAAACATGGGTAACATCTTCCACAATGTAGATAAGTCTTGGAAAATAGAGTCCATCAATGTAGATAAGTCTTGGAAAATAGAGTCCACTTATAGTATTACTGGTATAAAAATTAATGTTTGAGCCTTACTTTAACAGTTAAGATTATGCCCGAAAAGTCAAGCTACTCCAAAGTGAGTCAACTTTTGAAAATTCGACATTAATGACGATCCTCAAAGTAGTCTCCAATCTCTTCTCCACCATCTTCTCAAACTATCAATTCGTACAAACCCCTCGTTTGACATCCTGATTAGCCTAACTCTAACTAGTTTCCTGTAGATAAGTCCATTAATATTAATAAGGAAAGAAACCTAAGAGGAATTTCCATTATCTAATAAATATCTTAACCCGTCCATGAAAGACTTTCTCAATAAATGAAATTCATGAGTATTGAGAATAAGGAAAAAAACCTAAAAAAAATTCCAATTATCTAATGAATATCTTAATCCTATCCTTAACCCTATCCATGAAAGACTTTAGTGTGAACCTTCACATTACATTTCCAATGCTTTTAAAACAGCCTTGCTAATTTGTCGGACATGTCAAACCCATAAACTAACAATCTCAATAAATGAACTGCTCTAGCAATGAAAAAAAAAAAAACCTTAAAAGGAATTCCAATTATTTAATGAATACCTAGACCCTGTCCATGAAAGACTTTAGTGTGAACCTTGACATTCATTCAATATGTGTGAACCTTGACATTCAATCAATCTATGACATAAAGTTGATTTCTAAAAATATTAACAAATGAGGGAAATCCAAGAAACATAAGGAGTTTTTTTTAAGATCGATTCATCTCTTTGAATTATATTTCCGAAACAACATAAAGTTCAAATTTATTAGGGATATAAAAAGAATGCTAAAAAAGTAGGGCAATTATATTCCCACACTCCAAGAAAGCTTTTTACCTGATCAAAGATTATTATATTCCCACACTAGCAGAAAACGTTTTTCGTGAGCAAAGATTATCAGAAGTGGCTTCTAAGGAAAGTACTTACAAAAGTTCTAATACAAGAAGAATAGTCTCATGACAAAGCTCTCCGAGCAACAAAATATCTAACACTAAAATGTGTCTTTCAAAATGAATAAGTGCTCATTAACAATAAACTATGACATTCCTCCACGACATATTTTTCCAAAAGTGTAAAATCTCTTCTCGAATCAATCATTTTATATTTTAAGAATCCTCTATGAATAGGATATAGTGTGCAACTTGAACATGTTTCTCTTAACACATCTGGATGAATTCTGACAAGTCATATTGGCATAGCTTTGAGTTTGAAACTAAACTAAGGGTCGTTTGCTTTTTGTATTTGAGTTATGTAATTGATGATGAATTTGAGTTCTTCGATCTTCATTTTTTCCACAATTGTGTATTATAAATATTTATTGTAAGTACAAAAAATCATAGTCTTCAAGAATATACTTTCTCTCTCTTTCCTATGCTTCCATTGTTCCTGTAGTAGAAAACATGTTGACCTAGAAGAGGTTGTATTGGTTGTTTTAGAGTAGACATTGCCTTTTATTCAAATTTGTACTTTATTATCTAAAAGCATATGTTGCGAAGAAACTTAGTCTCTGCGTATTGAGGAACAGTTTCCCTGTGTACATTGTATACATTGTAAAGAGTTGATGCTTGTTCTTCGTATGAAGGAAGAGTTTCCCAGTGTACAGTGTAAAGAGTTAGCTTGTGATACAATGTACATTCTAAAGAGTTTGCTTGTTATACGCGTGACATCTATGCATTTGGAAATATCATATTGTCATTGTAAAGAGCCCGCCCTTTTTCTTAGTATGACCTCCATGCATTTAAATAGATCATATTAATACAAACATTGAAGCCCACACTTCATGGAGATATGATAAGCATAGTAGTTTCACCAACAACTTTTGTAAGCAGGTGGAAAGGCATAGGAGCATACCTAGTTTGACAAGATCCAATGGATCTTGTTTACAGAAAAGCAGTTCCAAATCGAGCTATTGACCCATCACCAATACCAAATCTTTCTCGCCTTTTTTTCAAAATATTAATGGATTTGCACTGTATTTAAATTAGTTGGCTGCTTATCGAGGTCGTTGGCCATCTGAAGACAATTCCACTTTATTTCATTTGTGAAACTTGTTTTAAAAGATTTGAATGCTAGTTCTATTTCTCACTGTTGGAAATATTAATTACAAGTCGTGAGCTTCACGCTTATGCAGACTTTGCCTATCACGGAAAACATAGTCGTTTACTCTGTTAGACATGACAAGGATAAGTGTTAGCAAGCATTTATTTAATGAGCCAATATTTATATTTATCGAGCTCTTTATACAGATGAGAGTCAGTCGAAATTTATTGTCGTCTTAATTGTTTGAGTCGGTTTTACTTCTACATGAAGTTTCAGTCTTTATCTATATATGTCTGAGTCTATAAATAGTCGTAGCAGTGGATATAATAGTCAATAGAGAGAAGCAACAACAATTGTGTACAAGTCAAGAAGTCTGAGAGCTCAAGATCTGTGTTCTTTCAAGTTTGCAGAAGTTGTTCAGAAGTCGTTGGACCCGAAGCTCGACACAATCTTGTATTTTGCAATAGCGCACAACGTTCAAGTTCATAATAAATTAAGTTTTGTGTGTTGATGTATCTATGAGTTCTGTTTGTGAGTTTATGTGTAAAAAAATAGCATAGTTTGAAGAATTTTTTTTTTTAAGTATTATTATCACAACGTGTAGTCTGTGATCTGCATGGTAAGTCCTGAGAGTTCAAGAGACAAAGAGTTTCACTGTGCGGTCTTTGTAATTGTGATGCGTAGAGTTTTTTTGTGTGTTGTAGATCCGAGATTTGGTATCAGAGCAGGTTCTATCATAGTAGGTTGATCAGAGAAAATTTTATCAGAGTTAGTTTCAAGAGAAACAACTCAGTCGTAAAGTGAAATCATGGCTTCTACTTCAAATTTGCAACCTCCCACTTTTACCAGAAAAAATTATGATTTATGGTCCTTGACCATGAAGGCGTTATTTCTAGGACACAACGTATGGGATATAGTCGAGAATGGCTATGTGGAACCAACAGATCAGGTAGTGTACAATGCCCTTACACAAGCTGAGAAGAATTTTCTTTGAAAGATCAAAGGAAGAAGGATGGAAAGGCGATGTTTTACATACATCAAGCCATGCATGAAAGCATACTCCCAAGAGTTGCATTAACTAAGCAAGCCAAGGAAGCATGTGACATTAAAAACTTCTTATCAAGGTATGGACAAAGTCAAGACTTCTAAACTACAAATTTTTAGAATAGATTTTAAAACTCTATCAATGAAAGACACCTATTCATTAGATTCCTTTTACATCCATGTTATTGGCCTGATAAATGATATTAAGTCTCATGGAGAAACCATAGAGGATAGAAAGGTTGTTGAGAAGGTACTTAGGAGTCTTCCATCTAAATTTGATACCCTTGTTGTGACTCTAGAAGAGCGCAAAGATCTAAGTCAGTTTAGTTTAGATGAACTGCAAGCTTCCCTCATTAATCATGAACACAAATTAAATAGGTCAAATATGTCATTAGAAAATGCATTTTCTGTGCAGTCATCTATAAGACGTGGAAGAGGAAGTGGGGGAGCTAATTCTAGAGGCAGAAGAAGGAGTTCTACTAGAGGTGGACGTAGTAGTAGTCCTACAAATACTAGTGGAAGAGGTCAAAGTCAAAATAACAGTCAGCTAAGTAATCAGAAATGTGATAAATCAAATATTCAGTGCCATTACTATAAAAAGTGTGGAAATTATGCATATGAATGCAGGAAGAGGCAGTATAATCGGAACAATCAAGGTCAAGATCGATCAAACAATGCAAATAGTCCCTCCAGTCCTATATTTATGGCACGTGCTGAAGAAATGCCTATAATTTCCCCAATTGAATGTAATGTTTCTCAAGAAAGTCCTTATGACACATGGTATCTACATTCAAGATGCAGTAACCACGTGATAGAAAACTTAGAATTGTTTTCTAGTTTGGATAAGTCAGTACAAACTAAGTTACACTTGGAACAGTTATCCAAGTCATTGTCTTAGGTAAAAGCAATATTAACATTTTAACTAAATAAGGAGAACAAAAATGTATTCCTGATGTATATTATGTTTCTGGTCTGAAGCATAATTTGATGAGCACGAGACAATTGTTACAAAAAGGATACACAATCTACATGGAAGATAACCATTGTGTGATTATGGACAGATATCCAAGCAACCAACTTATTGCAAGAATACAGATGACAAGAAACATAATGTTTCCATTTACTTTGGATCCAACCAAGAAGAAAAATACAATGCAAGTTGTCGGTAAAGCAAGAGATGCGCAGTCTAACACTGTATTCAAAGAAGAAATCGAAGAAGTAAGTGTGCATAGTTCCAAAGAAGGAAAAGGTTAAAGAAAAAGAAGACAATGGCACAGAGATGCAGGCAACATTCCAATATGAAGTGCAGGATGATTCCTGTCTATGGCATTTTAGCTTTGGAAATTTTAACTTTGGAGGTCTCAAGATGCTACATACAAAGGATATGGTGAAAGGTTTTCCATTGAGTGAAAAACTAGAAATAATATGTGAAGGGTGCATTTTTGGAAAGCAACATAGAGATTCATTTCCAATTGGCAATTCATACAAAGAAAAAGCTCCACTGGAAATTGTACATTTAGATATTTGTGGACCAATGAAAACTCCAACTACAGGAGGAATTACTTATTTTCTTACATTTATTGATGATTTCTCAAGAAATACATGGATTTATTTCCTAAAACATAAATCTGACGCATTGGGTTGTTTTCAACAGTTCAAATCACTTGTGGAGAATAAAATTGGTTATTACATCAAGGTTCTAAGAACTGATAGAGGAGGTGAATATGTTTCAAGAGAGTTTCAGAAATTTTGTAAAGTTTATGGCATTTATAATCAATTCATTGTGTGGTATACACCACAACTGAATGGTGTCGTGGAGAGGAAGAATTTAACCATCATGGAAATGGCGCGCAGTATGTTGGCAGTCAAAAATTTGTCAAATGAGTATTGGGATAAGGAAATAGAAATTGCAGTATACATCATGAACAAATGTCCAACAAAGAGTGTGAAAAAAAAAAGTTCCTCAAGAAGACTGGACTGGTATGAAGCATAATGTGGCGCACTTAAAATCTTTTGGTTGTGTCGCATATGCACATGTTCCAGATGAGATGAGAAATAAATTAGACAACAAAGGATAGAAATGTATATTTTTTGGATACTCTGAAGACACAAAAGCATACAAATTGTATGATCCTATTGCAATAAAATTCATAATCAGTATCGATGTTCAATTTATGGAGAATGAAGCATGGGATGGAAGCATAGAAAGGACATTCAAAATTATTGATGCTATTGGGCATGATGACACAAAAGATGAAGTGATTCAAACACCATGTATAAGTCAGTGCATGGTTCCTTCTACACCTGGAACTGTGACACAAATCCTAGCACAAACTACTCTAGTGAGATCTGTAGGTGTGCAGTCCACACCTAGAGTGCAACAAACTCCAAGAAGTAGTCCAAGTAGTTCTACATCTTCAGATCCAACATTAGCAAGTCTGTTACCAAGAAAGACAAGAAGTCCATGCGACATCTATAATGTTGACACAACAAATTCATTTTCAGTTTTTTCTCTATTTTCACAAATAGACGATCCATTAAGCTTTGAAAAATATGTCAAAGATGATGTATGGGCACAAGCCATGGATGAAGAAATCAGATGCATAGAGAACAATCAGACATGGAAACTGGTAGATGAACTAGAAGACAAGGATGTGATAAGTGTCAAGTGAATCTATAAAACCAAGCAATATGTAGAAGGAAATGTACAAAAGCACAAGGCAAGGTTAGTTGCAATAGGTTTTACACAACAACCTAGAATTGATTTCAATGAAACATTTGCACCAGTTGTGCGCATGGACACAGTTAGAACTATGTTGGCCATTGTTGCGTAGAACAAATGGTTTGTTTATCAAATAGATGTAAAGTCAACATTTTTGAATGGACATTTAGAGGAAGAAGTGTATGTGGAACAACCACAAGGCTATGAGGTTCCGGGACAAGAAAACAAAGTATACAAGTTGAATAAGACACTATATGGATTAAAGCAATCTCCCAGAGTTTGGTACAATCGCATAGATTCCTACCTTACTTAGAATGGATTTCAAAGAAGTGAATGAGATCCAACACTATACATCAAAGAAAATAAGGTAATATGTTAGTTTTTTTCTTATATGTGGATGATTTGATTTTTACAGGTGATTTTGGCATATGATAATTTAAGTCAGTCATGAAAGATGAATTTGAAATGACTGGTCTGGGGCTTATGAAATCTTTTTTGGGTATTGAAGTTCACCAGTCTAAAGCTGGTATATTTATTTCACAATCTAATTATGCGCATGAAATGTTGAAAAGATTCAATATGATAAATTCCAAAGCAGNTGAAGTTAAGTAAGGAAGATGAAGGATCCAAGGTGGATACCACATTGTTTAAAAGGATGGTAGGCAGTAATATGTTTCTGCCAACAACAAGGCATGATATTATGTATGGAGTGAGCTTGATTACAAGGTTCATGGAAACTCCAAAAGAATCACATTGGAAGGCAGGAAAAATAATTATGAGATATGTGAATGGAACAAAAGATTTTGGCATTATGTATTCTACTTCAGAAGATTTTAAACTTATTGGATACACTGACAGTGGTTATGGAGGCATCATAGATGACAAGAAAAGTACCTTTGGGTACACATTTAATTTTGGAACAGGTATAGTATCATGGGAATCAAGGAAGAAACCCATAGTGACTCTTTCTTCAGCAGAAGTTGAGTACGTCGCAGCTACAAGCGCAGCTTGTCAAGTAGTTTGTATGAGAAAAATGTTAAAATATTTGTTGCAGGAACAACATGAACCAACTACATTATTTTGTGACAACAATTCAGCCATCATGTTATCAAAGAATCACGTGTTTCACAAGAAAACCAAACACATTGATACAAGGTATTATTTTACCAGAGAATTGGTGAATAACAAAGAAATCTGTTTAGAATTTTGCAAGTCTAAAGAACAAGTCATAGATATTTTCACAAAATATTTGGCCAGGGATGCATTTCAGAAATTGCACTGTTTTTTAGGAGTCAACGCAATAACAAATGTTTGACAGTTCATGTCAATTCAAATTTTTGATGTAAATTTTGTATTTTGTAAACTCACCTACTTATAATTAAGGGGGAGTGTTGTAAATATTAATTAGAAGTTGTCAGTTTCATGCTTTCACATACTTTGTCTGTCATGGAAAACAGAGTCGTTTTGTCTATCAGACATGGCAAGGAGAAGTGTTAGCATGATTTTATTTAATGAGTCGATCTTTATCTTTCTTGAGCTCTGTTATGTAGATGAGAGTCAGTCAAAATTTATTGTCGTCTTAATTGTTTGAGCCGGTTTTACTTCTACGGGAAGTTTCAATCTTTATTTATATATGTCTGAGTTTGTAAGGAGTTGTAGAAATGCATGTAATAGTCAATAAATAGAAGCAACACCAACTGTGTAGGATTCAAGAAGTTTGAGAGCTCAATTTGTGTGTTCTTGCAAGTTTGCAGAAGTTGTTC
The DNA here is from genome assembly GCA_032191745.1 of Picea mariana. NCBI lineage: Eukaryota > Viridiplantae > Streptophyta > Pinopsida > Pinales > Pinaceae > Picea > Picea mariana. The sequence goes on from JASDQU010245000.1 coordinate 94,241, forward strand.
ACAAGTCATTAGAGCCTAAGCTCGACACAGTCTTGTATTTTCCAATAGCGTGCAACGCTTAGGTTCATAACATATTAAGTTTTTTGTGTTGATGTATCTCTGAGTTATGTATGTGAGTTTATGTGTTAAAGAATAGCACAGTGTGAAGAAATTATTTTATTAAGTATTATCATCACAGCGTGCAGTAAATCGTGCAGATTGTGATATGCACGGTAAGTCCTGAGAGTTCAAGAGACGAAGAGTTTCACTGTGCGGTATTTGTAACTGTGTTGCACAGAGTTTTCCTCCACACTTTAGATCCGAGAAATTCCCATTTATTTCATTTTTGCAACTTGTTTTAAAATCTTTGACTGCTAGTTATGTTTCTTAGTGTGGCTAAGATGAAATTCTAGAAAGAAATGTGACAACACAGTTCATTGTTTTCCATGCATGTGATGAAGAATGAATTAAATTAACATACTTATCATGATATACGAGTACAGACAAATTTTCATAAAAACTGTGACCAAGACCTGGAAGGAAGTAACAGTGAATGGAATACTTTGAAATTTAAAGAATTTCAATAATTTTGTAGTTAAATTCCAAACTTGCAGATATCAAGATTGGATATTATAGACGAATTTGATGATTGCAGTGTGAGAATGCTCTGAAAAGTGAGTCGACTAAGTCTCAAACATCTCATGAGAAATTTTGCAAGGAGAAAGCCTCTCATTTGCAAGCTTACAAGGGCAAGTACTCTAGTTTTCTAGATTTCATGTCATGTTCATGCATCTTCCAATAATAAATGGTTCCTTCACTATAATTACTCGAAATTCGTTCACATAAGAAGTAATATGTGGAAGTAGCATCGAATGCTCTATAAATGTATGCAAAATAAGTATTCATAGTTGATTATCTCTAAACGCTCAATAAAGTTATTTATTTTTATTTAGAATAAATTGCATTAGATGATGTAATATGTGGAAGTAGAATTAAATGCTCTGTAAATGTATGCAAAATAAGTACTCATAGTTTATTATCTTTAGACTCTCAATAAAATTATTTATTTTTATTTAGAAGAATTTTTATTAGATGACGTAAAAGTATGTAAAATAAGTATTCATAGTTGATTATCTCTAAACGCTCAATAAACTTTATTTTTATTTAGAAGAGATTTCATTAGATGACGTAAATTTATGCAAAATAAGTATTTATAGTTGATTATCTCTGAACTCTCAATAAATTTATTTATTTTTGTTTAGAAGAATTTTCATTATCATCTAAAAAAAATATAATTTATAAAATAAACAATGTTATATCATATTTAATATAAATTCTTATTAAATTTAAACCTCTAAGTTAAGTAAACAATGGTTGCAACCTATCATTGTAATTTCCATTTGTCCTACTACGTAAACAATGAATGCAACTTGTTACTATAAGTGTCATTTGTTGTTACTCGTTGATCTAGGTTGTATAACACATATGGTCAAAACCTTTCTCGATTTAAAGCAACACCCAACTAATTGTTGATGTTTTATGATTCTCATATCTTGATAGTTATTTCCTTATGATTAATAACAAGATACAATTGCATACAATAATTATCATAGAATAACTATACACTGAAAATCTCAACTATAATACTGCAGCGGAAATGACAAGATCTAGAAATATTAACCATGCACAGTAAACACAAGAACACAAGAGTTTATTCTGAGAAACCCAACCTTGGGAGAAAACCCAACAACCTTTCCATAGAAGAATTCATTCCAAGATATTACCAGTACATCACCATCAATATCCAAAATACCATACAGAGAAGATCCTCCCCAAGGATAGCATCACCAAGACCTAGATCCTCAATAATATTACCAAGAGAAACCAATAATATCCTTCCCAAGTGTGGCACACACAACAAGATATAAAAAACCCAGAAATACCGGAATCACCAAAAATTGTAGCTACAACTGCCTTTTGTGCACTGCAGAAGAAGTTGTCTGACTATCCAAATGAAATGATCCATTCCTATATTTATACTAATCTAGGTGCCTGTTTGGGGCCAACTTATTATTCAGGGTCTTCAATTTCTTTATTATTTTCCTGTGGGGCCAATCTCTATTTTTGGGTCTGCAACTTCTTCCTAGGGATTTTGTAATGGTGTAGATGTGTCTTCTTGTACTTTCTTGTGGGGAATGGATGCCCAAATTTTCAAATATCCAACACTCCCTTTCAACGAGGGAGGCATTCTCCATACTTGGATTTCTTCTGTCATAGAAAGGTTGTTTTCATGAGCCATGTTGATGTGTCATATCCACACGTGCATTCCATCCCAGAATGTGCATATGATAACATCTTGAATCCATCCAATCCTTGTCAAGAGAAGGACTATACCTGAGCCATTCACCACTAGAAAATCCATGTGAGTTAATGGATCATTTCCATTGGTCATATCAACACTAGCATAGCCCCGTGCATGACCAATCTGGGATAATATCTACCTGGTGCTTACCTGGGATACTCGCCACTAGAAAAGCATCATGGATGAATGAATCATTACCCTTGGTCATAACAACACTAGCATACCTTCATGCATGACCAATATGGGATAATGTATGACAGAAGCTATGGGCCATTCACTACTAACAGAGCCCCGTAAGTGAATGAATCACTCTCCTTTGGTCATATCAAAAATAGCATAGCCCCGTGCATGACCAATCTTGGAGAATGTATGCATGATGTTATTTCCTGGAGAACATCAACATACCTGGTCCATTCACCACTAGAAGAGCCTCGTGAGTAAATGAGTCATTCTCCCTTGGTCATATTATCACTAACATAGCCCTGTGCATGACCATTCTAGGAGAATGTCTTCCCAAAATCAACACTCATCACTAGCAAAATCAACATGGCTAATCATGTGTATTATCCTCCTCATCCAAGTCAACATGGCCACTTTGGGGGGATATCTTGAAATATGCTCATATGTGGATAAGTATTGGAGCTTCACTGCTCCCTTTTGTACCATGTCTAGGATGAAGTTCTGCAAGAAGCTTCTGAAGTTGCACCACTTCACAACTTGTGGCAGTGGTTGTGACATACTCCATCTTTGATGTACTGAGTGCTACATAATCCTACTTCTAGATTATCCCATAAATAATAATTGATTTTAGGCTGAAGCGGCACCTTGCGGTGTTCAATATGTCTACTGCACTCCCTGCTCAATCAGAATATGTATATCTCTGCAACCTCACATCATCACCTAAGACAAACCATATCCAATTGTACCATGCTTTGCTGCCACCCACTAGAAATACCTTAGCTTCAACAAAATATTGGCTCGGGGTGCTCACTGCAAAGAAAATATCCATCCTGGTGTTAACAAGGTACATCAAAGATCCAATCAACTGCCTCTACATCTTGGGATCCACCAAATCTGAATCTGAAGTAGAATCACTCAAATTCTTCATATTTGTCATCATAGGTGTAGTCATGGACTTGCAGTCCATCATATCGAATATCATCAGTATCCCTTGAATGAGGAAGATCTCATCTAATCTTGTCACGCCTCTAATCCCAAGAGTACATTCGGCCATGATCCTCCATCTCAAACTCTGAGGCGAAATCCCTCTATCACTAGAGTAAATCTTGTTGTCCAGTCTTCCTCATTGGATGCTCCCTCTATGACTGAGACGAAATCCATACCCAGTGCTCCTGACTGGATGCCTCCTCTGTCACTGTAGAAAGATCACATCTCCTAGAATCCTCTTTCCTTTAAAGCTTTTGTCTAGCCTCCTTAACTCATGACACTTGTCTGTCAGTCCTAGGAGATGTCTCTCTCCCACCTGGATATGGGGGGAAATCCCTCTAAATAACCAACTCTCTCTTGAGCCAATTGACTCTCTCTAAGATTAGGCTCACTCTGAGTCTGTACATTCTTGGTTAAAACCAATCTCATCAAGTATCCAATGATCCTGGAGTACCATTCTCCCTCTGAAACATGACTCCCTTTAAGTCTTTGCAACCTCTAGATCCATATGTTCCCTCTACATCCTCTGAAGTCTTATCTCCAATGAAATGTCCTGGGAGGTTGTTACTCCCTAATGGATCCTGAGGGTTAGCTCCCTCTGAACTCTAGCTTCCTCTGAACTAGTACTAGGTGGGGCCTTTTGCCTCACCACTAGTGGAGCCACCTGCTCCTCCTCATCAATATTCATGTGGAACACTCTGTATCCCACAAAGGTATCCTTCTTTTTAGAAGGTTCTAACTTCGTCCTCTTTGCCTTGGGTATACAAATCCATGTCTGGATAGTCTGCACCATTTCTCAAACTAGATACCATCTAATATGTTTCCTCCTACAACAGTCACTATAGATCCCTCTCAGAGCTATCACATGTGACCTACTTGGAATAAGAACAATAACACGAGAAAATAGTAGGCAATAACAATATTCTTATGATTAGGAAATAGAAACAAGGACAAAAAATAGGAACCAGAACAATCATCACTATAGATCTTTCTTAGAGCTATCGCCTGTGACCTACCCATGACAAGAGTTAAAAAACAAATATAAGAACAAGAATAAGAAACAATAACAACATTTTTCTAGTGTTGTGACCAATTATTCATCCATGGTTACCTTCCCAGAACAAGGAGAAGAGTAAGAAAAAGAAAAACACTTCTCTAGTGTTTCTTCCAGTCATTCCTTTGTGGTAACCTTCCCGAAACAAAACAAGAACATATTCATGGTAACCTCCATGGAATTTACAAGGTAACTTTCATGGGACAAAAAAAACAACCAAGAACATCTCCTAGAGGAGATCAATTATATCTTGCAAACAAGTGCATCATTAGTACTAAACAGTGAGAATTTGCATAATGATCATAGTACCAAGAATATTCAATACATTTGATAGAAAAAATACTTAGTATAAATAGAACTCTAAAGACTGGTGTCCCGGTTACAATGTTTATTTAAGATGTAGCAATATAAAAATAACAAACATGATATGTAAACCTGGAGTCTTAATTTCTAGGGAGGGTGCATTATTCCTCTAAATGCTCTAAATCCAATGATCCCTTTGGTCATTTCTTGGAAAAGGTCCCTTATACATCCCTTACAAACACCCTCATACTCTGCTAAATGTTATAACTTGGAAACATATATAAGTGCATACCTCTTAAATTTGTAGCAACATCCAGCTTGCATTCTAATCTCAAGGTTTGCACAACTGGAAACTAGCAATTGCAACCGATGACTGGAAACTGCAATTGTAACTGCAACTGCAAGTGCAAATTTAACTAGCAACTGTAACTGGCAACTGCAACTACAACAACAACTGTAACTGGAAACTACAACTACAACTGCAACTGCAACTATAACTGGCAACTCCAACTACAACTGCAGCTGCAACTGTAACTGTAGTGAGAAATTTCAACTTTCACCAGGTTGTAATCTGAGACCACTAGGCAGTGATTTAGGCTAGGGCGAGATGATCTATGGAAAAATTAAACTCAACGTCCTCCAATAAGTTGCTCAACGAGCTTGAAAATGTTAGGTTTGTGAAGCAGAAAACAAAAACTGTGCAGTGGCAATATTTCAACTAGCTCTGATACCATGTTGATATTTTATGATTCTCAGCTGTTGATATTTATTTCCTTATGATTAATAACAAGATACACTTTCATACAACAATTATCATAGAATAGCTATACATTGAAAATATCATCTATAATACTGCAGTGGAAATGACAAGATCTAGAAATATTATCCATGCATGGTAAACACAAGAACACAAGAGTTTATCCCGGGAAGCACAACCTTGGGAGAAAGCCCAACCTTGGGAGAAATCCCAACAACCTTTCTATAGAATAATTTAGTCCAAGATATTACCAGTACATTACCAACAATAACCAAAATACCACACAGATAATATCCTCCCCAAGGACAGTATCACCAATACCTAGCACCTCAATAAGATGACCAAGAGAAACCAATAATATCCTTCCCAAGTGTGGTTCACTCATCAAGATATCAAAAACCCAAAAATACCAAAATTACCAAAAAATGTAGCTGCAACTACCTTGTGCGCACTGCAAAAGGAGTTGTCCAACTGTCCAAATGAAATGATCCAATCTTGTATTTATACTAATTTGGGCATCTCTCTAGGACCGTCTTCTTATTTTGGGTCTTCAATTTCTTTATTATTTTCATGTGGGTTCGACATCTCTTTATAACACACCCAGCCCCTAAATGCTCTTTTAAGGGGTGGGGAATCAAAATTTCATTTTCCTTAACTGTCTCAAATCCTAACTCTAGGATTTCTATCACATCCTACTCATCCACCACTATCCAATGACTGCCTCCACTCTCAAATTCAAGATTCAGATTGTTCTTAATCTCCTTCTAGTGTATCAATCGTAGAGGAATACGACGCTTCGACGCTTCATCCCCCTTTGCTATCTAAGTATGAGATCACCTGAAGTTCCGAACTTCTGAAGTCCCGTAAGTCTGTCACATGGCTCCATCCTTCAGGCCTTCCTATCTCTCTACCATGCTCCTCCGAAGTCTCGAAGTCTCGGACTCTTGAATTTTCAGCCACTTCACCAACTACATTGGCAAGGCGGGCAGATAATGAGGGATGACATGTGGAAGGGTCAGAGGTGACATGTGTCATGTATCGATAGGCATATAGTCTATGTGATACGCTCGAATTTAGGTGACATGTGGCACACAACCTATGGGTCCACATCGCTCTGGTAACGTCGTATTGCCATGTCACATTAGACTAACAACCTTCTAGCATTTCCCAGATCTCACAGTCGAGATCTGACCATGTAAATCCATAGATCTACAACTCTCGTTGCTTCGTGAATTCAACATTCAAGGTTTTATCGACACACTACTCCCCAAATTGCTGAAGTAACTAATCCCCGAACTAGAGGATCTATCAACACGCGTCCCTGCATATTGACTGCTGAGAGGGATCCCGAAGGATCTGAGGATAGATGGTCCTCATTACTTCGTGAATTCAGGCTTCAAGGAATTTGGAGTTACAATGCCTCTATTCGTTCGAAGTGGCCAATGTCAGGCTGACTACATAGTAGATCAGATGATTAGGAGAGAACTCAAAGTATCCCTAGATCAATGGTCCTGGTCACTTCGCAAATTCGGCTTTTGGGAGTTTTGGCTTCACTGTTGCTCCATTTTCCCAAAGCAGAACTTTGCGGAAGGACCATATGCAGGTCCCTAATTCTCCTGAATGATCAGAGGGTAGGTAGGGTTCTTAATGATCTCCCCCAAATCTATGGCTCTCCTTCACTTCGTAACTTCGATGTTCGGGGAGTTTGATGCTATAGCATATCCATTCTCCTGAAGTGAAACTTCTTCTAAGTACCATACGCAAGACCATCCACTAGATGATTGGATGGTCGAGAAGGGGCCCTAACGAACTTCCCAGATCAATGACTCACAACCTTTCACGACTCTGGCATTCGGTAATTTAACAGTTATGAAGTTTGACATTTCAGAACTTCGAGCTCCCTAAGCTTCGAAGCCATCAAGAGTTAGCTCCTTTCGGACTTAGCGTAGGGCTCCTAGACCCTGGTCATATGGATCCTCTGATGAATATAGGGCTATAATCTCTACTCTTATCTGAGATTCCATTAAGGCTTTGGGTGCGAGCCTAAGGTCTCTTGGCCTACTGGTTTGAAGGAAGCGCCTTCCTAGCTCGTAGAACTTTAAGTTTTGAAATAAGGTTGGTCAATCTCATGGAATTACTGAGACAGTAGCAGTTCCAAGAGGCTTTCTCTAACTTTGAAACTGGGACATAACTCCTTGGGAAAAACACCTTTGAGGGTTAAACTAGATCTTATGGAAAATCAAGCAGAAACATAAGTCCTCAAGGGGATAAATACATACACGTCACTTGATAAGTCAATACAGAGGAAAATATTAAACTTATACATACATGCATTCATTCATTAATTCAGTTTAATACGTGAAGTACAAAAACACTTATCAGAACCAAAAGGCATGATGCAACTGCTGGAAGGGGTTCCTATTTCCACCCAACCATAGGCTCAGTCACTCCTTACAGATTTACCATTGGCCATCCCCGATCTAGACCATGATGCTTTGAGATTCAATCTCTTCTTCTCGCTCAGCTAAAGTTAGGGACAAAGATTACTCTCCTTCTCTCACGATCCAAAAACGCTCCTTTTTCTAGTTCTTCCTTGAACCTGAGCTTAGTCTCTCCTATGCACTCTTTGTAGTCTTCCTCTACCCAACACACATTTCCTTTCTTGCCTTTCTTAGAAAGATTGCATGTGTCCTGAATCCCCAGTCAGTGGTCAGGTCTGGAAGCCTTACAGATGGGCGCTCTGCCCCATCCCCTCATTAACTCTTGAGAAGATCTTCCCACGTACCAACCTGAATGTAATTCATTACTGGGTAAGAGGGTTGTTTTGATCCTGAGTAATTAAATCTAGCGAGGTACTGGTCTGGTGAAGGTTAACGCAACCATTCTTGGTCCCCTTCACCATCTCTTCCATAACATCCTTGGTCTCTCTTAGCACATCCCCCTTCCGACAATCATGCAACACTCACCCACTTTCTAGTAAATAACATAATTTACATTCATCAACCTTTTATATAAATATCCATCAAATCAAACATTCATACATATCGAGTTTTCCATAGTCTCTTGGCCAATACAGTTATATTTACAAACGGGGGGAAACAAGGGTGTTATAATCCCCTCCCCCTTAAAGGAACATCATCCTTGATGTTCTATCTGTCAATGTGCTCTGTATATACAGAAGTAAACAAAAATGGATATGTCCATCTCATGGCATCCTCCATTTCCCACGTGGCCTCATCTGGGCCAAAGTATTTCCACTTTACCTTTACCTATGCAATGGTTTGTTTCCTGAGTGAGGTTTCCTTCCTATCTAGTATGAATTGAGGTTATGGAAGGAATTCTCCCTCCGAATCCATCTGAATCATAGACCATTCAATTATATGATTAGAATCATGTACATATTTCTTCAAAAATGAAACATGGAAAACATTATGTTCCTTCATTGTGGGAGGGAGTGCTAGCCTATAGGCTATAGGTTCCACTATGTCTAAGATTTAAAAGGGTCCACAATACTGGGGTGTCATATTGGCACAAGATATTGTCCTCAAGGAACTCTTCCAGGGCCTAACATTGAGATATACATGGTCTCCTATCTTGAATTCTCAGGGAGTTCTCTTTCTATCAGCGTAACTCTTCTGTTTATCTTGAGCAGTTTTCAGATTTTGCTTTATCTGAATCACTTGTTGCTCCATTTCTTTCAGAATGTCAGGTCTGATTGTAATCCTATCCACTGGATTACTCCAGCTAATTGGAATCTTTCATTGTCTACCATAGAGGGCTTCAAAAGGGCTCATCTTTAATGACTCTTGATAATCGTTGTTGTAGGAAAATTCTACCAAAGGCATGTAGTCTTCCCACTTCTTAGGTTGATGCATTACATGCATCCTTAACATGTCTTCTAATATATGGTTTACTCTTTCTATTTGTTCATCAGTTTGAGGGTGATAGGTTGTGCTAAACAACAATTTAGTCTTAAGACCAGCCATTAAGGACTTCCAAAAGTTTGAAGTGAATTTTGTGTCTCTGTCTGATACAATCTCCCTAGGAATTTCATGCAGTCTAAATATCTCCTTCATGAAGAGGTTGGAAATATCTATTTCCTTGCAAGCTGACTTGACAAGAACGAAGTGAGTAGACTTGCTCAATGTGTCCACCACTACCATGATGGCATCATTTTGCTTCGCTGATTTTGGTAATCCAATGATGAAATCCATGGAGATGGTTTCCCATTTTCATTCTGAAATTGGTAGAGGTTGTAAAAACCCTTCTGGGTGTCGATGTTCTGCATTAACTTGTTGGCATTCTAGACACTTAGCTAGATAGTCAGTTATGTCCCTTTTCAATCTAGGCCAATAGAATTGTTTCCTGGTGGCTGTGATCATTTTCTGATAGCCTAGGTGACCAATATATGGTCTCTTGTGTAGTTCATCCATTATGAACCTATTCAAGTTGTCACAACTTGGAATATACAATCTATTTTTGTAGGTCAGTAGGCCTTCATCAAGCATGTGATGGCCTTCATACTTTATCCCTATGGACTCTTGATTTAGGTATGATGTCACGGTCTTGAAAAATGCATCTGTATCTTGCACATTTATGACCCTCTCCCTGACATCGGTTTCACACGTGTTTACCACTACCAGTTGAATCATTTTCACACTTCTGTTAAGGGCATCAACCACCCTATTTTCCTTTCCTTTGATGTGTTTTATTTCAAAGTCAAACTCACTAAGGAGATCCATCCACCTAGCTTGCCTAGCATTGAACTTTGGTTGATCAAACAGGTACCTCAACCCACAATGGTCTGTCATAAGTACAAATCTCCTACCCAGGAGGTAATGCCTCCACCTTTTTAAAGCATGCACTATGGAAGCCAAACTAGATCATGGGTCACATAATTGATCTCATGCTCATTCAATTTTTTGGATTCATAGAAAATTACACGCCCTTCTTGCATAAGGACTCCTCTGAGACCTTCCTTACAGGCATCTGTACACGTGAGGAAGTCATTATCAGGGTTGACAATCTTCAGCATAGGTGCATGGGTTATAAGGTGTTTCAATTCTTGAAATCTTTCCTCACGTTCTGATGTCCAAGTGAATTTAACCCCCTTTTTTTGAAGGGCAGTGATTGGACACTCTTGGAAAATCCTTTTATGAAACTTCTACAGTATCCTACTAAGCCCATAAAGGATATGACATCATATACATCCTTTGGGGTAGGCCACTCCATGATATATCTAATCTTGTTAGGGTCTACTGCTACTCCCTGTTCAGAAATAACATGGCCTAAGTAATGGACTTGCTTCTAGAAAAAGTCACATTTGCTAAACTTAGCATAGAGTTGATGATCTCTTAGTACTTGAAGCACTAGTTTAACATGTTCTTCATGCTCCTCTCTGTTCTTGGAGTAGATTAGGATATCATCAATGAAAACCAATACAAATTTTTCTAGGAACTTGTTGAGTACATTATTCATCAAGAACACAAAAGTGGTCGGGGCATTGGTTAATCCAAATGGCACCACCACAAATCCATAGTGACCATATCTTGTCCTGATGGTTATTTTGTGGATGTATTCATCATTGATTCGGACTTGATGGTATCCAGACCTTAGATCAATCTTTGAGAAAATGGAAGCATCCTTTAACTGGTCAAACAAGTCATCAATTCTTGGTAAAGGACACTTGTTCTTTATGGTTGTCTTGTTGAGTTGTATATAGTCTATGCATAGTCAGGCTGTTCCATCTTTCTTTTTCACAAACAAGGATGGTGCTCCCCATGGGGAAACATTGGGCCGGATGTAGCCTTTATCCATCATCTCCTTTAGCTATAGATTGAACTCAATTAGCTCTGGTGTACTCATCCTATAGGGTGTTCTAGACACTAGCACTGCTCCTAGTGCAAGTTCTATCGAGAATTCAATGTCTCTTCTTGGAGGTAGACCTGATACCTCTTCTGGAAACAGATCTTTATACTCTCTTAATATGGGGTGGTCCTCTAGGTTTGGTTTTTCATCCTCAACAGATTCCCACACCTGAATTTCATATAGAGGACATCCCTTTCTGAAATACTTTTTCATTTGAAGGGATGATATTCATCTCACTGAGATAGGCTTCTGAACTCCTTGGAGGGTTGTTTTTCTACCTTCTTCATTTTCACATTCCAAGGTTTTATGGTGACAGTCCAACTTAGTTTTATGAGTGGCTAACTAGTCCATACCAATCAACAGGTCATAAGACCCTAGGGGAAGTATGTTAAGGGTCGCTTGGGTGGGCAATCCATCCATAATGAATTGGCAAGCTGGTATGATCTCTGCTACTTTTCTTTTGGTTCTAGTGGCTAGTTGTACTAACCATGGATTAACATGTCTAACTGGTTGTAGTTTACACTTATAAATAGTCTGAGGGGCCACATAACTCAAATTAGAACCAGGTTCATTTAAAATGGAAAATAAATCGTTGATGATCATACCTTCCATCTCTACCACTGAAGCTTGGTGGTCGACTTGTTTATTATCCAAGGCTACATAAATCCGTGGCATGCTCCTAGCCACATCATTAACTGCGGTAGCTTCTTGGATGTTGTATATTCTTTGGTTGTTTTTTTTTTCTGTGTTGACAATTTCTTAGCAGATGTTCTTCTCCAAAACCCCAACATTTCAAGGGTTCTCTCTTTGGGTTATCAGCCTTTCTTGGGGTTTTTCCAAAAGGTTTGTTTCCACTCTAGGAGGGGAAATTATGCTGATACACACTTTTAGTAGGAAGGATCATCCTAGAGTCCTTCCCATAGTTATTAAATCTTGAGGATTTAAACCCTTTTTTCTTGAAGCCTGGGCTACTCTTTCTCTTCCAGTCCTCGCGAGGTTTTGTCTGACCTCCGAAATGTTTGTAGAAATACCTTGCCTTCCAGATAATGTCTTCTAAGGCATTTGGCTCATCAAACTCAATCCTATCCCGGTAGTATAGAGTTAACCCACTAATAAATCACTGCACTTTTACCTTTTCATCCTTTATGTAGGGTACATACCTTATCAGCTCAAGGAATTTATTGATATATGCCTCTATGGTGAGTTGTCCCAACTTGAGTTCATAGAACTCCTTAGTCTTCCCATCAAAGTATTTCTCTGACAAATACTTCTTCTTGAATTATTTCTCAAATTATTTCCATGATAAGTCCTTCTCATGGATTCCTTTCACATTCCTATGATCTTCCCACCAAATGGAAGCCTTCCCATTCAGGTTGAAGATGGCTATTTGAGCCTTCAAGTTTTCAGCGTAGTCATGGACTCTGAAGTACTTATTTAAACCAAGCAAGCAAGATTATGCCTCATCCCCTTTATTAATTTCCCCATCAAAAGAGGGTGGTTTGGATTTCTTGAATTCTTCAGGGTCATAACTTTTGAAAAGCTTTCACTTCTTTCCTTTCCTTTGAGAGTGTGAGCTAGTTTTTCTACTAGAAGATCTCTCAGAGTTGCTAGTTTCCTTTCCAGAGGACTCTCCCGATGAGTGTCCCCTACCTCTAGGTTGGTCCTTTTTCAAGGTACTCCTCTGAGTGTGAACACTTATGGGGTCACATTTCTGTATCTTAGGTGGGATTTGACTTCTCTTCATATGTCGTTGGTCCACATGATTGGTTGCAAGTCCATGTTGTAGCTGCCTATGTATATCGGATAAGCTATGCATAAAGACTGCATTAATTTCCATTTGTTTTTCTTTCTCCTTTATCAATATCTCGTTGTCGACCTTGCAATTCTGTAATTTGGCAATGAGGATCCTTATAGTTTCATCCAGATTTGGAGGGGTCTCCACCACCCTCCTCTTGTCTGATTCTTCATCTCTATTGTGGGATCCATCCCCCACTTCATGGTGTAGCACCATCCTTTATACTTTTTGTTTCCCGTGATTCATTGACTGCTTGAGTGCTGACAAAACACTCACTGTTAGCCCACAGTATATTAATTCATAGACAACACAAATTTCATATTTCTTAAATACACACACACAGTAGAAAAATTCATTCTTTTCTGCAGTAAAAGTTTAACCAGACTCTTTAAGGGAGAATTAAAATAGGGTATCACCCTTAAAATTCCTTTAAATAAGGTTCCTATGTGACTCATCCATGAGCCCAAGCAGGCCAAGTGTTGCAACCATTCTCTGATACCAATTTGTAACACACCCGACCCCTAAATTCTCTTTTAAGGGGTGGGATATCAAAATTTCATTTTCCTTAACTATCTGAAATCCTAACTCCAGGATTTCTATCACATCCTACTCATCCACCACTATCCAACCACTTCCTCCATCCTCAAATTCGAGCTTTGGATTGGTCTTAATATCCTTTTACTGTATCATTCGTAGAGGAATTGGATGCTTCGACGCTTCATGCCCCTTTGCTATCTAAGTATGAGATCACCCGAAGTTCCAAACTTCCAAAGTCATGTAAGTCTGTCATGTGGCTCTGTCCTTTGGGCCTTCCTATCTCTCTACCATGCTCCTCCAAAGTCTCGAAGCCCCAAACTCTTGAAGTTCTGGTCACTTCGTCAGCTACTTTGGCTAGGTGAGCAAATACCAAGGGATGACATGTGGAAGGGTCAGGGGTGACACATGTCATGTCCCAATAGGCATATAGGGTATTTGATACGCTCAAATTTAGGTGACACGTAGCACATAGCCTATGGCTCCATGTCGCTCTAGTGACGTTGACTTGCCACATCACATCAGAATAACAACCTTCTAGCATTTCCCAGATCTCACGGTCGAGATCCGACCATGTAAATCCATAGATATATAGCTCTCATTGCTTCGTGAATTCGATGTTCGGGGTTTTATTGTCACACTACTCCCCAAATTCCCTAAGTAACTAATCCTCGAACTAGAGGATATATCAACACGCGTCCCTACATATTGATGGTTGAGAGGGATCCCAAAGGATTCGAGGATCGACGGTACTCATTACTTCATGGATTCAAGCTTCAAGGAATTTGGTGTTACACCACCCTATTCTTACGAAGTAGTCAACGCTGGGATGACTACATAGTAGATCTGACGACTAGGAGAGAACCCAAAGGATCTCTAGATCAATGGTCCTAGTCACTTTATGAATTCATCCTTTGGGAGTTTTGGCTTCACTGCCACTCCATTTTCCCGAAGTGGAACTTCACCGAAGGACCATATGCGGGTCCCTTCTCCTGAATGATCGGACGATAAGAGGGGTTCTTAATGATCTCCCCCAAATCTATGGCTCTCCTTCACTTCGTAACTTCGACATTCGGGGATTTTGATTCTATAGCATCTCCATTCTCCTGAAGTGAAACTTCATCGAAGTACCATACGCGAGACCATCTACTAGATGATCGAACGGTCAAGAAGGGGCTCCAACGGAAAACCAGATCAATGACTCACAACCTTTAGAGACTCTGGCATTTAGTAATTTTACAGTTATGAAGTTTGGCATCCCAGGACTTTGGGCTCCCTAAGCTCTGAAGCCATAAAGAGCTAGCTCCTTTCAGACTTAGCGCAAGGTTCCTAGACCTCGGTCATATGGATCCTCTGATGAATCTTGCACTATAAGATCTACTCTTAGCTGAGATTCAGTTAAGGTTGTGGGCGTGAGCCTTAGGTGTCTTGGGCTAATGGTTTGAAGGAAGCACCTTCCTAGCTCGCAAAACTTTAAGTTCTGAAATAGGGCGGGGCAATCTCATGGAATCACCAAGACGGTAGCAGTTCCAAGAGGCTTTCTTTAACTCTGGAAATGGGAGGTAAATCCCTTGGGAAAACACCTATGAGGGTTAAACTAGAGCTTATGGAAAATCAAGCAGAAGCATAAGTCCTCAAGGGGATAAATATGTACACATCACTTGATTAGTCAATACATAGAAAAATCTTAAAAGTATACATACATGCATTCATTCATTAATTCAGTTTAATACGTGAAGTATAAAAACACTTATCGGAATCAGAAGGCATGATGCAAATGCTAGAAGGAGTTCCCATTTCCACCCAACCATAGGCTCAGTCACTCCTTACAGATTTACCACTGGCCACCCCCGAGCTAGACAACTATGCTTTGAGATTCAATCTCTTCTTTCGGCTCAATGAAAGTTAGGGTCAAAGGTTACTCTCCTTCTCCCATGATCAGAACACACTCCATTTTCCAGTTATTCCTTGAACCTGAGCTTAGTCTGTCCTCTCCACTCTTCGCAATATTCCTCTGCCCACCACGTATTTCCTTTCTTTCCTTTCTCAACAAGATTGTGTGTGTCCCAAATCACCAATACGTGTTCAAGTATGGAAGCCTTCCAGATGGGTGCTCTGCCCGATCCCCTCATTAACTCTTGAGGAGGTATTCCCACCTACCAACCTGACTGTAATTCATTCCTGGGTTAGAGGTTTGTTCTGATTCTAAGTAATTAAATCCAGTGAGGTACTCGTCTAGTGAAGGCTAATGCAACTATTATGGGTCCCCTTCACCATATATTTCATAGCATCTGTGGTCTCTCTTAGCACATCCCCCTTCTAGAAGTCATGCAACACTCACCCACTTTCTAGTAAATAACATAATTTACATTCATTGACCTTTTATATAAAGATCCATCAAATCAAACATTCATACATATCGAGTTTTCCATAGTCTCTTGGCCAATATATTTATATTTACAAACTAGGGGAAACAGGGGTGTCACACTCTTCCTGGGTCTCCAACTTCTTTCTGGGGCTTCTGTAATGGTGTAGATGGGTCTTCTTGTACTTTCTTGTGGAGAAATACTGCTCGAAGTTGCAAATCTCCAACACTCACCATATTGCATTTCTATTTTTTCTCATTTCCACCATTATACAAAATCTTATCAAAATACCATTCTTGATTTAAAACAATACCCAACGTACCTAGTTTATACAGGAAAACTTGGTTTTATATTTTGCATTTTTGTATTTTTGGTCTCCTAGTGTGAAACTTGCATTAGTGGGCCAACCTACCAAGTTAAAGTAGTAGTGTTTACTTGTAGAAAATTATGTTTAATTTATGTTTTAAGAGTTGCTTTTCTGAACTTTCCAACAAATTTTGATGACTTATTTTTTATTATATCTATGTGCCAACATATGAGATCCTGTCCAATGAGGAGAAAAGGAAAAACTATGACATGTATGGTGATGAGTAGGGAAATTCGAGGTTTGAAAGTGGTGGGCATAGATATGGGCCAATCCATTTCAATTTTGATGGATAGAATAGTAATCACTTCACTTTCAGGGAGGGAAAATCTCAATAAAGAAGTGGAAGATATCTTTCAAAATTCCACATTCCCCTTTCAAGAATTTAGTGGGGTTGTCAATTCTTTTACGTTTGACTTTGGTGGCTTTATCTCTATGGGAGACATTTGATCAAATTTTTTTGGATCTGGAAAGACTAGTCAAGGAAATGGGAATCCATTTGGAATTTTTAGCACCTCACAACAAGGAGCCAAAAGTGGTTTTTGGGCTAATCAAGAATCTCAGTATGTAAAGATATGCAATCATGACTGCACAATTTTTTTTTGTGAATTTGTTATACAATCCATGCTTTTGACAAGATCTCTTGTCCTTGTAGAATTCAAGAAGCAATCGAAATTTTATTTATATTCAATCAGAAGAGGTTTTTGGTTGCATGAAAATTTGGTGTTATCAATTTCCAAATTCAACAAAAATTATGCAAAGACCAAAGTGCTTGGCCTCGAAGAACAAGAAAAATATATGTATAGTTCATCAGAAGTAATGGGAAAAGTTCCATGATAGAATACACTAGGGAGTGGATCATAAAGGATGTAAATAACTATTGCTTAGACCTAGATAATATTATTGATTTGTTGAAGGCATCAAAAAAGCTACCTCACGTGTAATTACTCACTACAAAAAAACACACCCCTACAATTTGGCGAGTTCTTAGTGGGTTATATTATAATAGAGTACTATTATATGAGGTAGAGATATGTTCAAAACATTCTGTTAATATTTTGGGTAGGGAATGATTTCAATCTATGAATATTTTGGCTAGGGAATGATTGCAAGCTATATGGGGTTTTAGCTGAAAAAATGTAGAATTTCAAAATTTTCTTATAGGTCGTTGATGCATCACATCATACAATCTGTTTGATTTTATTTCTTCAGAAATATTTTCTACATCTAAAGATGAAAGGGAAAAGCTACTCATTCGATATGAACAACAGTGTGAGAATGTCCTTTACGTTTCTCAAGCCCGCCTGATTTTTATGACCAAAAACATCTAGAGACCATTGATTCATTTGTTCCTATTTTTATCTCATCCACAGGAAAAAAAATATTATGTTCCTTTTTCATATATTTGAATGTATAAAGCTTCTGATTTTTTCAAATATTTAAATGTATAGTAAAATACAAAGATTCCTCTAATTTTTTCCAAGATTTCACTATATAGAAAAATACAAAGAATCCATGTGGAGTTGGAAATAGGTCCGCAGGACAATTAGCTGACCCTGTTAGCGCCTTATACTTCTTTGCAACAGGATATGTTATCATCCTCAACGAGGATAGAAAATGGTTTGGTAACCAGCAAGATGGCAAAGCAAGAGAAGGAATCATCAACTTTCCAACACATGCTAGCCAATGCTTCCTCCATGCATGCAATAGGGGATCAGGGAGAAGGTATGAAGAGTGGGGGAATGGATCACCCACACCCAAAGCCACTAGAAATGAAATCATAATGCTAGGAAAATAAAACTACTATGTACAATAGCCTCCCTAAAACAAAAACTAGTATTGTAAATAAATTAGGAGAAATGAAAAAAAAAATGTAGAATAAAATTCTTTAAAAATTTGTAGAATAAAATTGAAAGATAACACAAATTTTGTATTTCCCTTCACTACATGGTGCTTGATTTTTTCCCTTCATTACCGTGGTTTTTGATAAATACATAGTGCTTGATAAATATAGGGAGAGGCAAATGGTGCTTGATAAATACAAGCAAAGGCAAGTGGCGAGGAAAACAAAAAATGCTCAAGAATATTGATTTAGAACAAGGATTTGGGAAGGAAAATTCTCAAATGCATTTCCCTTCACTGCATGGTGCTTGATAAATATAGGGAGAGGTGGATGGTTCTTGATAAATACAGGTAGAGGCAAGTGGGAAGGAAACCATAAAATGCTCAAGAAAATTGATTTAGAACAGGGTGTTGGGAAGGGAAAACGCTCAAGAAGATTGATTTAGAAAGTGGTGTTGCAGAGGACATGGGAAGAATTTTCATGCAAACCACAGCTTGATGATGCAACAATGTGACTCGACACTGAACAAAACTATATTTGGAAATTAATGAAACTTAGGATAAAATTTAGGTAACAGAAAATGCTAATACAAACCGTGAAACTAATGTTAAGTAAGAGCCAAGATTAATCAAACTTAAAACAATTCATAAGAAAATATGTGCTCAAATGGGAAAATAAAATATGGGCTCATATAAACTTAGGTTAAGCACTTTGATTTGTGTGCCAAAATATTGCAAAATTTGAAAATCGTTTACAATAGTCCTTGATGCCTTAAGGAAGGGACTAATAACTATATCATAGGTGCAACTATATGATTTTATCATCTAAAAGAGGTTATTTTATTGACTATATAGGTAGATTTTATCGTGACACTTTACAATCTTATTTATGTTGACCATTGTTAAGGTCAGGTGAAAATTGTGACCTCTCAAATTAAAAAATCTATCTTGAAAAGGGAAGCAAATAGCCTTAAAGAAATATATCCTAGTAACAAGAGATAAAGAACAATATAAATCAAGATCTTCAAAGAAAAATGATTTATTCGTATTCATCTTCACTTATGGATTTATATAATTTTACAATGGGTCCTCATAATGATTCACACATCCCAATGGATGAGAGAAATAATAAATAATGCCAATGCATGCAGATTCAAGGATGGAAAGATGCAACTAGCTAACTACATGCTCACACAACAAGTAAATATAAACAAAATCTACTAGGGGTGCATGCTAGTGTTCCACATCAATTACTCTAGGTTTAACCTTAACTCATCCTCACTTTCCTCCAATTTTAGGCATGGCCCTAGGGGAATATAGAATATTTTGAGACAATCCGAGGAATGTTGAGTGTGGCACTACAAGACAAAGAGGTTTATCTACCTATAAGATTGTGCTAAAGTGGAATATTAGGTGGGTGGCTATTATGACTATGATCATGTGGATTTTATCCTTGGTAATATTCTATAGTTTTCATTGTTGTAACAATGTGTAATTTATTTCCTGAAACAAGAAGATTACACGTGCAGAGAGAAAAGGCTAGAATTGTGTGTAAACATATGAAAATATGTAGTTCCTCTAGGAACTAAACACCTAAAAGAAACCAAATCGTAGATGTGCATAGTAGGTAGTGTGTTTTTGTGGCTAGTAGCCTAAGTAATTGAGGATCGTGGGTTGGATCCATTGCAATCATCATGTCAATGTTCTTATCGATCTAGATCAAGATCAAGCTTAGTCTTATTAAGCCAAAGGGAAAGGATAAAGAAAAAGAAACAATGAAGCCAATGATTGATACTTGGACTGAAATATTGAAGACATATAGTATCCAAATGTCTATTCCCTACGTTGATTGACCCAGTGTAAGAAATGTTATGATGCTTCATATTGAACTAATAGTATGTGTACAAAGAAAAGGGGCTAGCAGAATTGTGTGATGCTAATATAAAAATATGCATCTACTCCAATAGAGCCTGAAAGTAATCTTCCTTGATTTTGAGTGTTGTTTTTTCACCAAAGATGGTGTGGTAGTGAAATAAATGCTTGTCCTCACAACTTAGTGATTACTAGATATAGGATATGTGCACTTATCATCTTCTATATTTGTGGATGTTGGAAATATCATGAATTCACTAGCACCCTATTTTGTTGCAATATGTCTACTATGTCTATAGGGAGAGAGAATCAATGTTGTAGATGGCCACATGCCATCCCTCAATCAAGAGATGGGGTGCACAACATAGATATGTTGACATATAGAAGGGAATAGGGAATGTTTCACTTGCTAATTGTGTTGAATCAAGTGATGGTTACTAGTTTATATACCTACATATTGTGTGGTTGTTGGAGGGTAGAGAGAAGCCTCCATCAATGTTGTGTCTCTAGGGGTGTCAAACCTATGATCTGGACTATGTGTAATGAGATAAAAAAAGAGGGATACCCTAAAAATGGATTGATATATAATGTTCCTCCTGCTATGGTGAAGGTTCCATCAACTACAAGAATGAAAAAAAAAGTTCTTGTTGTGTAGGTGTAATGATGGTACAATCTGCATCTACTATAAGAGATGTTAAGGGCCACTAAACTATGCAACTGCTCCATGGATGATATATCCCGCCAAATATTAAGTTCATGTAAAATGGATTCGGGTTGTGTTGTAAAACCTATTAGTGACTGTTAACAAACTCGAATGAAGGAGCAAAAAAGGATGTCTAGGAATGCAGGGTGCTAAGGTCTATGTAGAAATATCAGGGACTGAAGGTGCATTACGATCATAATATCTAATGTGTTGAATGAATAGAAGAGGGACAGCATGTTGGGTTACCTTCTATAATGGTTGAGGATCATAGATTGAGTGATTCTTCATCTAGAAAATTGCTAGAATATGAGTAGTAGGTATAAAGTGTTTATTATTAATATGGATTATGTGCATGCCTATAGTAGGGATGTGTTGCTTGACGTTTTTATTTTGAAGAAAACTAGCCTTGTCTTTCTCAACCATTTTTTTTCTTGATTATTTTGAAATGATATTATGCTCCTGGTGATGTATTTGATTTGGTAATAATGGTAGAAATTTTGATGTCATAGCAATTGAGAGTAATATGGGTCTTAGGGTCAGAGGGATAGGGAGTGGGAGAGATGTAACAAAAAATATGGATATTGTAATGTGGTTTATTAGGGTTTTGATAGAGATAAATAATGGATATGGTATTTTGAAGGTACAACGAGGTGACTGGAGAATGCCACCGATGGAGTATGGTATGGTTGAGGAAGGAAAACCCAAAGGAGGGTTGGTATTAGATAAATTTGTGAACATGGAGGATGTGACTATAGTAAATTGTTTGGTGAAAGGGATAATGAAGAGAGAAGGGAATTTATGCAAGCTAACTTGTTGGATTGTAAACTTATAGGGACAAGGTTGTGCCATAGAGGTGATTTTATAGGATTTTCCTTCTTTAAATAGTGTATAACTGATGAAATTGGCATCATATAATGCATTGCAATGACACTAGTATGGAATGCCCAAGAGTAAGTTGGAATATTCCTATGGAAAATGTGATGGTTCATTTTTTATTAAGTAGAAAATGAGGGTTGTCCTATTATACCCATCTATGATGAGAAGGAGAAGGGTGAGATGTGGTGGGTAGCTAAATACATGTTACAAAGTCTTGGGATATAAGGTTTTTTTGGTTTCCATTGTCAAGGATGATAATGGCTAGTTGGCCTTTTAGTTGACAATTTTTAGTAAATAAGATATCGGAGGAATTACCTTTCGTGAGAAGGAAAGGTATAATACACTAGGGTTAGGAAGAGGGACCATTTATAGCTTAGAAGATGGTTAGGGGATGTAATTTAGTTTATGAAATCATGTTTAGTTTCTAAGTGGTGTAGTAATTGTTTGTCAATGTAGAGAGATTTGGGGTGGAGTGCCATTGAAAGGTGCAACAATTGGAAGCATCAAGAAAATGGTATTTGTGGGAATGACACTGGTGAGGGGGTTGTGAAGGTGCATCGGGATTAGGGTAGAGGATAGGGTTAGGTTTAGAGTTAGTGTTGGGGGAGGATGGTGATAGAATACTATTGAAAGGAGGATATGTAGGAAGAGGGTGAGAAATAGGAGGATGAATAAATTTATCAATTTTTATTTATATAATGAGGGTCTGGAAGAAGAATTGATTTAAAGTGTTTCTCTCAAACAAAGCTACTTTATACAGAAAAATCATTAGGAAACTAGAATTAAATTTAAGAGCTAGAATCCATGATTTGGAGTTGTATCTAGAGCTTTGTAAAAAACTCAATATATTGTTGGACACTTTGGCCTAGGGATTATGATAGTTGCAACAATATACACATCAAGTTCTATAGATATCCATGAGGGTAAAAATGTTTTCCTAGGTAAAGACATAAAGTGTCTTGTGTTGTGATTCACCTAGAATTGGAGTTGGTTGTTGTGTATTCATTGCTTTCAATGTCTAGTGCTATAGATTTAGAATGTGATTACCACCATGCTTGAGCCACACCTTCTAAGTTATTTCCTATGAGAAACAAACATTATTGTTCATCCATATGCAAACAAGTCTTGAAATATGTAGTCATGATATGGATCTATGTGTTTAGTAATTCACCTTGCATTTTCCCTCAGTATTTGGGTAATAAGATGCGAGTATCCACTCAAAAGTTAGAATTAGAAACCGTAGACTATCATCTTACGACCTTAGTGAGAGCACTAGACAAATCCAAGACAATGTTGGATATAGGAGATTATTTTTTTATATAAGAAACTATCCCTACATGTAGTCATTTTGTGAAAATAAGGTTATGGAAAGAACACAATTGTTGGAGAACTGTGTTCACTAGCATATTTGGCCCATTTTACGAGGGTTGTTTCGACGCTTATGCGACGTTATGTCGTTGATATGGCATTGAGTTTGGATTCTCTGAAACGTCAGTTTAGGTGACATGGCATTTGCGACGAACTTGATCAAATGTCGCACAAGCGGCGATATAGTCAAACAATCTCAAACCAACTTTTCATCTAAATTGTGACAACAACTTTTATAGTTAAACCAATGCATCAATAGAAGATGTCATCGCATATTCGACGATAACTTTTTGTCGTTTATGTAGCTAAACCAACGCAACAATAGAAGTTGCCGTCGCATATTCGATGCCACTTTTCATTGTTTATATAGTTGAATCATTGCATCAATAGAAGTTGTCGTCGCCTATTCGACATCAACTTTTTTTTGTTTATGTAGCAAAACCGACGCATCAATAGAAGTTGTTGTCACCTATTCGATGACAACTTTCTGTTGTTTATATAGAAAAACCATTCCATCGATAAAAGTTGTCGTCACCTATTCGAAAACAAATTTTTGTTGTTTATGTAGCTAAACCGACGCATCAATAGAAGTTGTCGTCGCCTATTCGAAGAAAACTTTCTGTTGTTTATATAGGAAAACCGTCGCATCGATAAAAGTTGTCATCGCCTATTCGACAACAACTTTTGTTGTTTATGTAGCTAAACTGACGCATCAATAGAAGTTGTCGTCGCCTATTTGACGACAACTTTCCATTGTTTATATAGAAAAATCGTTGCATCGATAAAAGTTTTCATCGGATATGCGACGACCAACATTTATTTAGAAAAAAAAATAAAAAATTATTTTGGGCATCAATTTTGATATTAATATTAATATTAATATTGAATCCCAAAGGGTATTGCATGAGCCCCATATTGATTTCACAAATCCTTGGGACTTCTTTGATGGAGATTATCAAGGCTCTCCAAAAATGTGTGGGGATGGAGTCATACTCTTTTTAGATCATTGCCACTTCTTCTCCTTAAAATATGGAGCAGGACTGGGAGCAAATAACATGGTTGAATTCTACACCCTCTAGATGTTGATGAAAGTGGCACTTGAAAAAAATATTA
>JASDQU010245001.1:0-29605 GCA_032191745.1 Picea mariana
AATCAATCTAGATTACTTGAGCAAAGGGGTTAGACAAGGAGAGCTGGAAGAAGTTGTTGCACCTTCATCAGAGGATTGTAAGTACTCTTCATTTGTTCTCATTAATACATATACATGCTTGGTCTGTTTCTTTCAAGTTTATGTTTGTTTCACATGAACTTGTCTCTAGTAGATAGATCTATATTTGAGCTAATCTCAGTAGAGTAGGAATTTTGTCGTATCTTTGTTTGTGCTACAGGACCTATCGAGGATCTTGGAATTAAAGCTCAACTTGAATTTTGTGAGGACAAACGCCATTTAAAAAGGTACACTTTTCTTCTTCCTCTTCATTCATTAGCTTAATTAGATCTAAGAGGATTCCAATGTCCATGTTAAGCACTTTTCTGTCTTTGCCTTAGGAGTCTAGAGACCAAGAGGGAATCCTCTTGTCCTCAGGAGGATTCACCTGTAACAATTTGGACCATTGCCCAAGGTCCTCTCTCCCCTGTATCACTACATGACTCTCATTTCTCAACCCCATTATTTTTCCTACTATACCTCCTTCCTCTACACAGCTCCAAAAACTCATATTCTTCCTCTAGTATACCTTCTCTGTATATCTGCATTCTCAGTCAATCCCTTCTTTCTTCATCACTTCCTTTATTCTCTCTTTTTCTAAGACTCTAATCCTCATGTACCCCCCAATTACCATATCTGCACGAATCCCCTTAGCAATCAGGCTCCATGGTAATCATGCACTTGTCACACAATAACATCTTTATCCACGTTCCCAATGATTTCATGAACCTTCCATGTGGACCTTTGAAAAACTCCCTTTTTGCAACACTCTATGACTAGGTACACTCTATCGCAAATTTTGTAATATATCCTCCTAAAATACTACCCAACCATAAATCAATTGCACGAGAAGTGTTATTACTTACAAAATTCAGTTTTCTTACCGACTCAGGAGTCCAATTCCTTGGTGTGGCATTTTGGTACCTTCCAGTTTTCTCCACTAATATTTTTAACCACTCTGTCAGAATAATTGAAAATTCACTGAAGAAAAATTCATGCAGAAATGTGTACACATACTTTTGCATCCACTGTTCATTACTCATCGAAGGGTTCATGTTCTCTTTTTTGGAAAACTCTCATTCCTTCACTTGTAACCATTCTAATATTTCCTTCTTAGTCGACCTCTAAAACATCCCCTTAATCATAGATTCTGGGTCTCGACAATGGAACCATTTGTTGGAACTGTGTATGGTTGTAAGACCCTAGGTTCAAGTTATCTTTGGAACTGTAGGAAACATGTTTCTGCAGTGTTAGGGGAATGGGAGGTCATGTTCCTATTCATTCTAACTAAACCAGTTTCGTGTGCATTATTCTACAAGGGTTCTTCTTTAGTTACTTAGCTGATATCATATTCATATCACAATTATGTTCCCAATTATAACATAAATTCATCAATGTAATATCCAAATTATTGCACCATGATCACATATCAATCAAATATAACCTAACATGCATTCAACAGATTCCATAAGAAAAAACACATAAAATACATAGAACACAGTATTTAACGTGGTTCACCTAACTTTGGGCTATGTCCACAATAGTTGGATTATTTATTATTATTTTGTTAATAACTTCATGATTGTGCACTGTGCTTACAAATATATCTCATGATTATATTGTCTTTCTCCTAGCCTAGTCACTCTGTAGTGAAATCCTTTCTCTCTCTGCATCCTCTCTTCTACATTCAAGAACTCAAGAACCCAACAAAATCTCAATAAAAAATCTACGGACCCCATATTCTCCCAACCCGTTACATATTTATACATAAATCTATGGCTTAAACACTAATCTGTTCATCCCAAAAACCAATTACAATCCATAGTCTCTTGATTTTAACTGGTTGTTTGGGATGTTTTTTCCTGCTTATCCATCTGCATGTTTCTTTCTGCTATTCTTCTATTTTTGAAATGTCGGGATGTCATCCTTCTGTCATGCTTCCTTTTCTCCTGCTTTATGCTCCTTCTTTATTCTAGATTATTCTTTATTATTCTATCTTCTTTATTCTATGCTCTCTTATTTATTCTCTTGTTTACACGATGTATTCCTTTTGTGCACTTTCCTCCTTCTGCACATTGTCCTCCTGGATGTGCCTCAGTTGTGCGCTCCCTATATTTCCTTCTTCTTCCATGCTCTTTTCCTATACTTAGTATTTTTACCAAAATTGTCTCCAAAATTGTGTGTCGAACAATACCTCCCTATTTAGGGAGGATTTTGGTCCCCAAAATATTTCACTGAATGAGGTGAGGAAATTTTTCCTCTACCTTATCCCTTGAGTAACACTTTGTTTTTCCTATAATTTGTCCTTTCAAACCAATATGCCAAAGTTCATGCTACCCATGTCTTTTATTTTGGACTACTTCTACAAAACTGTGTACTATGCCAATTTTTTCTAAGTATTTTGTGTTAAGTCCTCTATGGATGGTAGGACCTACTCCTCCTCCTAATCCAACATGTAATTCTTGTAGATTTTGAGATTCTCCACATTCACTACTTAGTAAATGCACATGTATGGGGGTAGACTCAGTCAATAGGAATTATGTCCCACCTTCTCTAATATATCAAAAGGTCCATGGTGTAGAGTCGTAATATTCTTACCAGGACCATGTAGTATTTCCTTGTTTAGTTGTAACCAAACATTGCCTTACACTTTGAATGAATTCTCATTTCTGTGTTGATCATATTTGGCCTTGTATTTTTCTGGTGAATTCTTCAACATCTCCTGTACTTGCAAATGGATTTGCCTAATATTCTCAAAAAATGTGTATTCTCTCAATGCATCTTTGGTTAGGTCCTCCCTCACTCCTCCTTGATTTTTGTATACAACATCCAAGGGTGAAGGTGGAAAATACCAAAATAAAGTTTCCAAATGTGACTTAGTAGAAGAAATGTGGACTACTCTATTAAAATATTTTTTTATGTAAATATGAATTTCATCCTAGGTCTTAGGATGCTTCTGATTGTAGCCCCTCAAAAGATACACCAAAGTATTTTTGACTAATTTTTTCTTCCCTTTTGTCTATGGATGGAATTTTGTAGATCTATTCAGCTTAGCTTACATCTTCTTCCACATTGTAGTCCAAAATGTACTAAGGAATCTGGTATCGCCATGTTTGATGCTCCTTAGTATTCCAAAGTGCACCCAAACCTATTCAAAGAACATATTTGTTTCTTCTTGTCCTTTGATGGTCTTTTTAAAAGGCACGAGAATGCGCATCTTATTGAATCTATCAACTACCACAAATTTGTAGTCATCTCCCTTCCTGATTGTTAGTAAACCTCCCACAAAATCCATGCAAATTCTATCCCAAGGTCGAGTGGGTACATGTAAGGGATGGTATAGACCTTACTTCCTATTACTGGGATTGTTGGTACAACAAATTATACATCCTCTAATATACCATGCTACATATTATTGCATTCTTAGCCAATACACATACCTATATAAGTTGGCAACTGGTTTACAACAAAAAACAGTTCTACAACCTTTAAGGTATGAGCCTCTCTGATAAAATGGAGTTTTTCACCTTTAGGAACACAAAGTTTGTCGATATTGTAGAGTATCCCATTTTGGAAATGGTAGCAAGCTTTTTCATCACCTTATTGTATATGAATTTTTCCCTATACGTGTTGAAAAACCTCCTTGAAGTCCTCATCATCTATGTATGCCTCCTCGTATGCATCATGGGTAAAAGGTTCCATGTGCACTAGAGTTCCAAAAGTTTTAATTTGTATGTGGGTGGCCTTGAAAGAATGTATACCAACATGCTTTTGATGCCCTTCTTATACTTGATGACTAGATGAAATTGTTGTAAAAACCCCATCCACTGGTAATCTATGGTTTGTTGTAGCCTACTATGGGCCTGCAAATACTATAGTGACTAGTGATCTGTTTGGATGATATTCTCCTTGCCCATCGATTAGTTCTTCCACGTATTCACATCTTAAACTAAGAAATAGAGTTCCTTGTCATTGGTAGGGTAGTTGAGAACTAACCCATGAAATATTTTAGAATGATAACATACAAGCCTTCCTCCCTGCATCAAAACTTCTCCCATGGCATACCCACTTGCATATTTCTCCCATTCTAAAGGATTTTGAAGTTTGGTAATGCGAGAATTGGTGCTTGATTAATATTTATTTTCAACACATTGAAATACTTATGTTGATTCTTCCCCCAATTGAAAATTTTACCACTTTCTATTATGGTGTGGAGAGCTGCAACTACCACTAAAAATGAAGCTACGAGCTTCCACAAGTACAATGTTGCCCTAAAAAAACTCTTAAGTTTAGTGACATTTATAGGAACTGGAAATTTCATGATGGCCTACATATTTGCAAGATCTATCATGAGCTCCCCTCCACTGATCCTAAATACACCAAATATTGTTGGGAAAACTAACATTTTTTTAGGTTAGCTAGAAAATGGTGGTTCTTTAGAGTCTGTAATACTTGCATGATATGTGATATGTGCTCCTCCTCAATAACACTATAAACAAGTATTTCATTCAAATAGACTATAACAAATGAAACTAGATATGGGTGTAATACATCATTCATCAATCTCATAAATGTAGTTGGTGCATTAAATAAACCAAATGGCATGACCAACCATTCATACAAACCTTTCCATGTCTTGAAGGTATTATTCCAGGTGTCTTCTTCCTTGATGTGTACCTTGTGGTATCCTGATTTGAGATCCAACTTGATGAAAAACAATTTGTGCTACAACTGATCTAACGGATCATCAATCATGGGTAGAGGGTACCAATTTTTTAGTGTAATATTTTTCAATGTTCTCTATTCGATACACATTCGCCATGTCCCATCCTTATTTGGTAAAATTGTGATAGGTGACCTACAAGGAGAGGTTCTTGGTCAAATCACATCAAGAACTGTTGAAATTGTTTCTTCACTTCATTTTATTCCAAAAAGGATTGTTTATATAGTCCAATATTAGATAATGGGGAGTCTGGAAATAACTGTATTTTGTGCTCCAGTTCCCTCTTAAGTGGTGATATTTTAAGCTCTCGGAACACTCCTATGTATGTCTATCGAAAATTCTGTAGCTAATGTCTCTAGTATTTAGTACATTGCTCCAGGGATTCATTTACTCGCTTATCAACTCATACTCAATATGATTTTTTATTAAGAAAATTAAAACATATTTATTTCTGGAATTAATCAACTTCTTGGCTTGGTTGGCACTTACCAGTGAGATGTTTGACTTTACTTTATGTGCAATGATGATGTAGGACTTCCCATCCTTGATTATTATTACAGGTTCGATCTCCACATGAATATTGCATCCCCCATATACATCTAAGGGATTCAAAACACTACTCCACATACATCAAGGGGTACTATGTCCAATTTCACTTCATCAATGAAATCGGGACTTATATAAAGTTTAATCTTACACTGTTGTTTTACCTTAATATATGCATTTTTGTTTATCCATGCTAATTGATATGGGTTAGGATTATCATGAACCTCCAATCCAAGATTACTCACAATATATTATGCTATGATATTATCTTGTGAACTAGAGTCAAACAGGGAATCTATCCTAGTATTCTTGACTTGGTGCTCCCACGACTACTGCAATTATTTCTTCACTTCATTTTATTCCAAAAAGTATTGTTT
This sequence comes from Picea mariana, assembly GCA_032191745.1. Lineage (NCBI taxonomy): Eukaryota > Viridiplantae > Streptophyta > Pinopsida > Pinales > Pinaceae > Picea > Picea mariana. The sequence goes on from JASDQU010245001.1 coordinate 5,704, forward strand.
ATATAGTCCAATATTAGATAATGGGGAGTCTGGAAATAACTTTATTTTGTGCTCCACTTCCCTCTTAGGTGGTATCCTTTTAGGGTCTCAGAACACTCCTCTGTATGCCTATAGAGACTTCTCCAACTAATTTCTCTACTCTTTAGTACATTGGTCCAAGGATTCCTTTACTCTTATCAACTCATCCTCAATATGAATTTTTATTAAGAAAAGTAAAACATATTTCTTACTAGAACAAATCAACTTCTTGGCTTGGTTGGCACTTACCAGTGAGATGTTTTACTTTCCTTTATGTGAAATGATGATGTAGGACTTCCCATCCTTGATTATTTAGTACGGTTTGGTTCTCTGCATGAAGATTGCATCCCCCATATACATCTAAGGGATTCAAAAAACTAGTCCACATATATCACGGGGTACTATGTCCAATTCCACTTCATCAATAAAATCAAGACTTATATAAAGTTTAATATTACATAGTTTTTTTACCTTAATATATGAATTCTTGTTTACCCATGCCAATGGATATGGGTTAGGATGATCATGAAACTCTAATCCAAGCTTACTCACCATATCATTTGCTATGATATTAGCTTGTGAACTAGAGTCAAGTAGGGAATCTATCCTGATATTCTTGACCCGGATCTTGATGTGGAAAAATTTGGTCATCTCCTTCTCTTCTTGGTGGTGAAGGCTACTCAGATTCACCTCCTTATACATTTATTTGCCAACAATATTCTCATCCACGTCAGAGTTGCTTTCAACCTAATTGCTTGAATTAGTGGCTAGAAGATTATTTTTCTGTTCATCCTTCTTGTGGTTCTTTAATTTCAACTCTAGATGTAGTTTCTAACACTTTTCATCGGTTTTCCAATCAATAATTAAATGGTTACAATCGTTTGTAGGATTATTGCACTAATGTGAAATGGTTTTCATCTTATTATCCTTTCCCCCTTTCTACTTCTTCTTCCCCTCCTTGGAAGCTTCCTAGTTCTCTTTTTTCTTGAAACCACTTGGATGCCCTTTCTTGTGGCTTATGTTTTCCACATACTCTACATGTACATGTGCCTCATCCAATGTCCTCACCTTAAAAATAATAAGTTTATTTTTCATATGACTATGTAGATCCCCTAGATACATGAGGACTACATCTGGGCTCTTGGTAGAGATACCCAACATGATGGGCATGTTTCTAAACTCAGTGGTGTACTCTTATACATTATACCCTTGCTTCTTTCTAAAGTAATTCCATAGGATCTATTGGTCCTCTACATAGCCGATAAGGTATAATTGGGACTTTATGAGGGTTTTGAAGTCCTCCCACCTAGTTACTAGCAAATCACCCTCCATCCTAAGTATTTCTATATGGCTTTCCCATGAGGTTAAAAAACAATATATTTTTTTCTTCATATATATGGTGAACGTTGAAATAAAATTCTAGTTTCTACAACCAATGATTCAATTTTAATGCATCAATCTCACCTTGATATGGATTTGTGTACACTTTTGATTTCCTTCTGAATAAATATTGTGAAGGGTTTATGGTACTGGAACTAGACTTATCGTTCTCAGTTTCTTTCCACGACTCATTTTTTGGGTCTTCATTATCCCCAAATTTCCTATTTGATATGATCTCTAAGTTATAACCTCCAACTTCTCTGAATGGTCCAATATTTCTTTCCATAGATGCCATGAGGAGGGAAACATTGTGAGATATGTCAGTAAATTTCTCTTCCAACCTTGCAAATATCACCTTTACTAAATCTCAAAGGTTGTTATGAATAGACTTGTCAGCCATGGATAGGGTTTTGTGACTTTATTCTTAAAACAATTCCTAGATCCCTGCAACTTTCCATAAATATCCCTATAAAACTTGCTCTAATACCAATATGATCTATAATTTTTCATGGATATTCCACTAGTAAGTTCATCATAATAGATATAAGAAAATACTGAAATATTTACTATGAAGTTTAATTTACTTTAGATATCAGACTCTTTAATTACTTGTTTCTTGCTTTAAATGTATGAAATAGATGAAATGTGAAAAATAGAGAATGAATTTAAATAATCACACAAAATCCATAATTAAACACAAGATGTACCCTTGGAAACACAATACGAGAGAAAACCCAACTATAATATGAGGGCACTCTACTCTCTTTTCTTCAAATGAAAGTACAAAGAAAGAGACATTCTCTATGGAGTTCCCTTTGACATTGTGGCCTATATAGTTGCTACAAAATATCTCCTCCTTTGTTATGATCTAAAAATACCACTCCTAGGTTCTATACTCAACTATGGAACAAATATAATGCTAAAGAAATGAAATCCTTCTCCTCCTTGTGGTCCAATATTTAACATTCCCTGACAGCCATTTAGGGGTAGAGTTTTGACTTCCTCAACCCTTAATTATGATAATGTTTTGGAACTTCTAGAATCACACAAATGTTTTCACAATTGGGAATTTATTGATATGTATAATAGTTTCAAGGGGTCCTAGGTAAATATAGGAAAGTTTTGACCCCTAAAAAGGTCATTTCATGCCTCAAAATGGCTCCGGAAGGTTTCAAACCCCAATTTTCAAAATTGGAACCTGCCATTCAAATGAGCTTGCAAGTTGATTCCTCCACTTTTTGCCACTTTGAAATCATTTATATAGATGAAAAATAATGTAATGATCCAATTTGGATCACCCGATATCCCCCTTAATGAGAATTATATGGTGGAGAAATAATCGATTTATTCTTACAGGGGCTCATTCCTTCTTCAGGGGCCTCTTTGATGAGAATTTTTTTCTAGAAGAAGTTTAGGTTGAAATTTTTTTGGATCATGGTTGAAAAGAATTTAGGTTGAAGGAAGGATCGATTGACCCTTCCATGGGCCTTCCTTCAATCAGAATACTATTTTGGAGGAAGTTTCAACCATTCCTTCCAAGGTATCCCCCTTAATTAAAATTCCATGATGGAGAAAGGATTGGTCAACCCTTTCCCTAGATAACCCTACTATGGATAAATTCTCACGGTGGATAGTAAGATATCCCTAGAATTTTCCTACTAATCCTAGACAAACAGAGGGCTATACTTATATGGATTTCCTAGAAACATGCAATCAGATTCAGAAATGCACAAGGAAATGAGAGAATGGCATACCTTATCTTGAAGGTCGTGCTTTGTATGTCCTGGTTGCTAAAGTCTTGAAGTTCCAGATCTAGATTCTACAACCTACTTCCTACACACAAGAGATAGAACAACACCATTCTACTTCTCTTATTAGAATTAGAATTCTAGATATAGCTTGGATCTAACTTGATCTAAGATGAAATAAACCATATCTAAAAATGTATGCGTGAAATACAAACATTCATAGGGGAAAAATAATGATATAATAATATGAATAATGGAAATACATCAATGCAATACCTATTAGTGCAGATTCCCTCCTCTTTTCCCATTACTCCTTGATCCTCCTTAGCTCTTCAACCATGCTAGGAAACATGACTACAACTGATGTACATGAAGAAGAACCTATGAATTTTGGTAGCATATATATGTAAATGAATCTTCCTCCTCATGCTCAATATTTTCCTTCTTTATATAGATCCTTGGAAGAGGCTTGGGAGAGATTGTATATATTATAGAGACCAATGTATACTTGAATGATGTGAGTTCCAAATTTCATTCCATGAAGAACCAACTCATCCCTCTCTTTCCTCTTCAAAACTATATGAATCTAGAAGGTTACAGAGGGTGTTTTGGGTTGCATTATCGATTACCAATGACATGTTACTTGTTTCCCATGTATGACAAGTGACACCCTGAAAAAATTCTCTAAATATTAAGCCATAGTTGTTTCTTGGCTTCATCTTTTGTTGTATTCACTATTGTCTTTGTAGGGTGGAAATTAAAGCTATAACAAATTCCCCCTGATGTGTGAGGTCATGAAAGGAATGGATGGAAAAAAAAAATTACAATAAAATAGTATCCATGTGAGGAAATGTGAGGAGAGAGAAAATAAATCTAATGGTCAAAGAGAACCTGCAAGAAAGCACCAAGGATAAAATCATATATAAAACATACCCTAGGTAGACATACTCAGAATATAAAGAGTATAAAAGCATGGTCGCCAAACATTACATTGTGGATCCATGACATGAAATAAAAAACCATGGACACAAAATAATACATAGTGCATCCATGTCATCAATAAGATCATAGCCATGATAAAATAAAATGTGGATATATGTCACAACATATACATCAGGAAGACAACAAGCACCAAGGAATGTTCCCCCAAAGTATTCAAAGTATTGATATACAAGTGATATACTCCACCACAACTTGGGAAGTGACGATGTAAAGGAATGATGTGGACCCAAACCTAAGGTCTTCGTCCCACACCTCGATAGTAAAAATATACCTCATGAGAATAGCTAAGATGATGTCAAACATGGGAGAAACCATCTAATTATAGATCATTGATGTATACTATTAGCATACGTGAGGGGATCCACCGATGAGAAAGATAGACCCAAGGTCAAACATCCTAGGTCATGAAAGGAATAGAGGATGCGATTTTGAACACTCCTAAATTCAATCAATAAGGATTCAATGATGAAAACCTAATGTCAAACATGAGGAGGCATGCCACTGAGGAATGCAAGCTCCAAGGTACTAGTTGGTTTCTATATCCCTCTCCTAGATAATGTGTTGAAGTTGATAAGAAGAGATTTTTTGAAGGAGGTACTTAATGTATCCCCCATCAATTGAAATGAGACATACACTGAGATATGATGTGAAGAGAGAGTATCACCAAGTAAAACTGGCATAGGTATGGTTTACTCGAAAAGTCAACAGAACAACCGATGGTTGACTCAGGATTAAGCTTTCCTTGAACATATAGCAGGACACAAGAGATATATTAATATAGTCAAACAATGCAGGAGGCATTCAAGAAACATCCATGATGGCTAGAAGAGTAACCAACCAAAGGAGTATCTTTGACTCATATTAATGGGATGACTCCTAGGAAAAATAAAACCCAACTGCAAGATGATGAATCAAACAGGTTCCATGTACAAGGGTGGCTTGACTAACGCTTCCATTTCATAAATAGATCAATGGTAAAACAAACCCACTCTTTTCTTATTTTTTTGGTATTTGTTGCTTCCTTCATGGTTTAATGAGCGTAAAAGAGAGATAAAAGTGTGATAAATAGTGTCTTTTTCGTTCAGTTTTAATGAGGCCAAAAAATAGTTAGAAGTACAATATTGATGGTGTCTTTGTCATGTATTTTTATGAGTCTAAGAAAGAGATAAAAGAGTACTCTAAATGTGTCTTTCTTGTGTCCTTTAATGAGTCCCAAAAATAGATAAATCTTTACTCGATAGTGTATTTTTCTTATATTTTATCGAGTCCAAAAAAAAAGATAAAAGTGTACTCGTATGAAGAGAATGAGTGGCTTAACATCATGCTCCTATATTGCATGCACATGGTACTAACCTAAGAAAAATTAATGCAAATGGTACTGGCAAGTGAGGTCCACTCTTAGCCATAGAAAATTTTAGGGGAAAAATTTCGCCCATGGGCGAAATTAAAGGGTATTAAATTTTGGTTGGGCGAATTATTTCTATAGAAGTTTTTGAACGATTTCAATATATATATCCCAAAATTTATTTTAAAATTATTATATCAAAATCCTTTCGCCCACTGGTATTTTTGAGAGGAGACCAAGGAAACATATTTTTTCCCTGTCAAATTCGAACTAGATCCTCCTTTCACCCTAATTTATGAAGTATGGCATTTTTTGGAGGTATGTCACCCTATTTTCTGGCCATCGGAATTTTCATATGTATTTCACTCTTCTTTTATCGTATGTTTATTGTTTTTCACTGGGATCCCTCCTCTAGCATGTGGTTGTGACTTATGTAACAAGTACCATATGCCTCTAGAGGAATTTCAATCCACCTACTCAGTTGGAGAAAACCTGAAAATGCTTGAGCTCCATAGAAAATAAAATGATTACCACCTGCAAATATTTAGTACTCACGAATTTGATTTTCACAAACCTCCCATGAGTTGTGTATGCCTCTTTAATGGTGCATTATGATAGATGAAGTATGTATGCTTCCTTGTTCTTCGAGTATTATCTTTTTGGGTTCCTTATGTGATTGTTGGGTGCAAATAATTCAGAGAGGAAACATTATTCTACGCATGGCCTCTTGTTGGCTGAGTATTGGGAGAATTGGGGAACGATTTGAGTTTCTCACCAACAATTTATCATCCTGTTGGGTGTATTTGTGACTGTCGAACGTGTGTCTCAGACTTGGGGGTCGAATCTCACATTTGATGGGTTTATGGCTCTTCTATGGCTGAGTTTTCCTTATGCAGGGTTGAATTCTATGTGTGGGGCGACAAATATCACATATGGGTTGATTTATCATCACCAATTGGGTTTATTCTTTGATTTTGGGTGTAATACCCATTACCTGTAACTGATATCCATGTTAGTGGAGCGATTTTCCTATTAAGAAGAGGCCATATACCTGGAAGAACATTATTTTGGGACTGTAGGCGACAACCCAAGCATTGTTTGTGGCCAAGAGGGGAATGATTCAACTTCTAAACAATTCTACAGCAGCCAAACTCTCTTATATCATACCTATAACAACATTATTAAGCAAGGTCATATCTAAACAATTTGTAAGCTGACTGTTGTGTATGTATTCCCTCTTGAAACTAGCAATAAAAGATCAGTCTAAGATATTGTTTTGTTGATATATATTATGATATTAAATCTGTTGTCAATTAATTTGTTGTCATTACTTATTTATTGTTGTATAAACTATTGGTATCAAAAATATTGACAAATGGTTCATGAGGAAAAATTAAGGGAGAAATCGGGAAAAAAAATTGCACGGATCTTTACATTTTCCAAGTAGGTGAAAGGAGGGTCTTGTTATTACCCTACTAAAGTTTGACTTCCCCCTTGTGAATTTTTCATCTCTTGTGGGTTGGTGCATCCCCACAAGGGTTTTGTTTCTAAGAGGAAGCCATCATGGCCATTAAGTTGGGATAGCAAGTCACATGTCATAACAATATAAAACAATGCCCCACCTCTTGATAGGTGGAAAATGTTCGCTTAAGTAGAAAGGAAGCATCTTTCGATTCCTTTTCTTTATTATCTGGGAACAATTACATTCATATTACAACCAAACTATCACTACAAGCCATGCAATGGAACCTAGTGAGAGCACTCAAATCCAAACTAGCAAATGTATACATGTCTATCCCCATGACCAAACACATACGAAATGAACCCTTTATCCAAGAAACAAGTGTCTAAAACACAAAATAAATAGGATTTAGAGGGCCAACATGATAACCACAATCATAGTTCTATGCACCACAATCACAATAGTTTTTGGTAAACAAGCTTCGTGATCTATGCTCAAGGGAAGTTGCTCAAGTAATCTCTATTGTAAATACACAACCTTCGAGTGTACATAGTCAATAGATTCATCTACATGGAGCTGAAACATTTGGGTTGCTTGGGACAGTTGGAGTTTCAAGTTTTTCTTGTGTACTTTTCTTGTATATATACATTTCTATATATTAGTGAAATAGAAGCACTTTCCCTCATTTGTATTGTGAAAAACTTCATGTTTGCAATTTGGAAGCATTGTTAAACATATATTTTTCTTATTGTAGTAGTTCTTGTCTCTGCATTTGTATTTTTAATTCCTATAACCATGCATATATATTTTATTTTGTTGTGAGTCATGACTACATGCTCTGGTTTCTTACACAATTTCGGACATGTAGGTAGTTTGTGTTGTGTTTTAAATCCTATTTTTGATTCTTTGTGTCCCTGATAATAAAAAAATCTGTAGAAGAGTTTAAAATATAGCTATGAGCATTGCTATAGAATCAAAGAATATGGTATGACAATTTAATGGCCATAAAATTATCCTCTGGAAACTTTGATGGAGCCATTATTGTTGGACAGGGAGTTGCTTGATAGTGTGAATGGGAACGAGGTGAAGTCAACCTCTACATGAACGGATGAAGTCAAGAAATGGGAGATAAAGGATGAGCAGTCACAAGCCTATATTTCACCATATAAGTGACAACATTATTTCAATTGAAATTTAGGCCAGGACCTTGAAGGATGCACGGGACACGTTGGTTCATATTTATGAAAATAAGGATTTGAATTCTAAGCTTCATCTTGGAAAGAATTTTATCCAAATGAATATTCAAGAATTTGAGAGCACGGGAACATATAAATAAAATTTTGATAGCTCATGGAAGAATTGGTGGTGTGTAGTGCTCAATTTTCTCATGGATATTCCATCATTAATCCCCTTGGAAGCATGTTTGCATCATATGAATATGCAATGATGATACTAGGGTCTAAGGTCAAATTGAACTTTGAGGAAGCATGCTTCGACTTGTTGAAGGAAGAGATCAAAAGGAGAACGTTTTGTTAATCCTGGATGAGGCACCAACATTATTCTTCATAAATTATTAAATGCACAAGCAATAAGAATAATAATGTCCAACATAAAAAGAAAAAATGAAATTCCCTAAAGGAGAACTCAAAGGGCAAGAAGAAGAAGGTGAAATGCTACTACTGTCATGAAATAGCATACAAAAAAGGAGTGTCTGAATTTTATCATTGAGAAAATAAAAAAGAGTGATGAGGCCAATATCTCTTTGGAAAAATTCTCCTTGAACATCCATGTGTCTTCCTGACTTGACACCTCCTCTTGTCACGTGTGGAATCAAACTAAGGGATGACTATCCCATTTTACAACATATGGAGAATTTCTAAAAAATAGGGTTGCAAAATAAATTCATATCTCCCAAACCATAGTAACCATGTAAATAGTGAGAGATTTTTTTTATTTATTGGGTATATTCTTGACAAAATCCTCTTTCCATTTTTCAAAATACCTCTCCATCGCCTTGTAATCTGTGCCGAAAGTTGATGACTAAAACAAGAAATTCCAAAATTTTCAAATTTGAAAAATGAGTTGTAAAGATCTTCTTGTATATCCCAAATAATAACACTTGTTTAAAACCTGAGAGAGGATTTTGTATATGATCTCGTGTTTGAGAAAATACTCTTTCTGTTTTCACAAATTCCTCTCCATTTGATCAAAGACTAAGTTTGAACTCGACTGCAAAAACAATCATTTCCAGAAAATCCCTTGTTTTCAGCTGTCTGTTTTCTCCTTTTCATACAAGACTACTCCAAAATTATTTTTTTATGATAAAAAATGGTGTCTAAAGGATACAACATGTTTAAATGCATCCCTAAGAATCACAAAACCATCTCCAAACCCCCTATTCTCGTTATAAGGAAAAAAAAGAGCATATGATATTTCATGTCATTATGGATTATCATTACCTTTTGTGCCTCACTACTCATGTCATATGTGTATTTTAGGGTGTGGAATAGTGTAATTATCATTTTTCACCATCATCCATCATAAAAAAACCCAAAACTGTGTCATTTTCTTGAAAATAGGATGTTGCGGGAACTTCCTATAGTGCTAGTCATCTTTCTTGTGTGGAGAGCCGCGGGAACTTCTCATAGCGCCCTTTTCAAAATATTATTGTTAGACTTTAAAACCCCTCAAATGACCTTGAGATGGACAAAAGGATGATAAGAAGGCCTGATTATTAGTATGCAATAAAAATATAAACTTTTTAAGATAACAATTTGATGTTCGATTGATTGTGGAATTCAATGCAATTGGAGGAAAGCTTAGGAACTTTCAGGGGAATGTTCTTTCGAATTCTTCAAATAAAATCAGTTTATCTTCTACAGGAAAATCAAAATTCAAAGATATTAATTCTTACTATTAAAGTGACCGGTACTTTAGTCCACTTGGGAGATATTGAGGAGGAACAAAGACTTGAATATGTGAAGATATTAGTCGGACAGGTTGAACATTGAATCCTACCAAACACAATCTTCCAAGAATCCTACCACAATCTTCCAAGAATCCTACCAACCACAATATTCCAACACTGAATTTTGTGGGAAAAATCAACTTGACAACCATGTTGATTAAATGTTTATGGCGGTGGTTGGTTAATTTATTCAGGGATGATGGGATACCCCCAAACTTTAACTAACGGTATTGGTCGTCTATTGGTGATGTGGAAGGGCGTGAAACAATCATTATTTCATAGTATCATGTCAAACACATGTCATAGTGACTATTCATACCTATATGTTGTAAACCATGGACACGTACATGCAGGCACTGAACAACGTCCGTCGACAAGAAAAACTGAGGTGGAGATTACGTTCAACTTATCAATACCTTCCATTAATAGATACTTATTACTAACGACCACAAATGAAAATGGTGGAGTAACTCTGCCATCTGGATATGATGGAATCGGTGCAGCCATGGCCCATAGTGTTCTTTGTGCATGTTTCAGCATGGTGTTTCAGGCTTCAGCACTAGCATATCTGCATTCATTCTTATTAATTCTGCATAGTCTTCTTCATGCATGCAACATGTTTCAGCCAGGTATTTCAGCATGGTTTTTTAGCACCAACATATCTACATATATTTACATCTTCATGGTTTTTAGGTATGACTGTGTAATTACCCAAATTAGGACTAAGGAAACATCGTCCAAGTCTACATGTTAAGTATGAATTAAGTTTTAACATGCCACAATGTTGAATGAATAATGAATTGTAACTACTCTAGAATTTATGTTCTCATAGGAAATGTAAACAATAAGGATGAATTAATACAAGAGAGTGAGATGAAAATGACATGGAAATGATAAGGAAAAAGGCGTAAATTTAGCACCCAACAATGTCTCACTGAGACATAACATAGTCTTCTTTATGTGTGTTTCAACATGGTGGTTTAACACCAACATATATGCATTCATTGAACATTCTTATTAATTATGCATAGTCTTCTTCATGTGTTCAACACGTTTTAGCTAGGTGTTTCAACATGGTGTTTCAGCACCAGCATATTTGCATTCATTCTTGCATAGTATTCTTCGTGCGTGGAGTGTGTTTCATCCTGAGCCAAGTGTTTCAACACCAACATATTTGCATATATGTACATCTCCATGGTTTACAGGTATGACTATGTAATTAGCCAAATTAGGAGTGAGGACTAAGGAAACATCATCCTAATTTACAAGTAAATGTAAACAATAGGGATGAATTAATACAAGAGAATGACATGAAAATGGCATGGAAATGATAAGGAAAAGGGGGAATTTTAGAACCTAACAATGTCTTACTTGAGTATATTAACATAGCCTTTTTTGTGCATGTTTCAACACAGTGTTTCAACATGGTCTTTCACCACCAACATATCTACATTCATTGAACATTCTTATTAATTATGCATAGTTTTCTTCATGTATGTAGCGTGTTTCAGAACGGTGTTTCATCACAGTATTTCAGTACCATATTTTCTTGTAACACTCCCAAGATTCAACACTGATTTGAATTTATTCAAATTAATAGAATTTTAAAAGATTCACCAAGACTTTTAAACATTTTTATAAGTATGTGAAAATTCACCACAATTTCACAAGATTTGATAATTCCATGAAAGATTCACCAAAACATTATATATGCATATTATGTTATTGATAAAATAGCCTTCACACTCTCCCATGTGTCATGGGGATGCTCCCATTTATTATACATATAAATTTAGGGTGGGTTCTTAAAATTTTCCCAGCTCTTAGTAGTTTTTCTCTCCATGGGTAGATGGATGCAAAATGGAGGCCAAATAAATCAAGAGGTGGATGGTCAAAGGCTATTGCATTAGCAATAAGAGGGATTTGGTAAAAAAGCAACACAATAACAAGGTGTATAACATAAGCAACAAATGCATAGGTGATCATCAAGAAATGATAAAGAATTCAGGAACCCCCACGGGATGTGGTAAGAATATAGATGAAGAGAGGAGAATGAAGTTCAATATCAAGTCATGGTGAGGCTATAAGAGGTCTCTTGAGCCTATGGGGGATCACAACATGGGCACTGAATGGAAATCTGGGTGATAACTAGGGTTCCCATGGAGGGTAGGCACTACCAAACAAGTTACGACGTGCAAAATGGAGTGGCTAATGTCACAACCTGATGGGGTCGAACCTAAGGAATTGTGACAACAAAATTCATAGTTAATGATGCATATCATGGATGCAGGGAAAAACCCATCCCTATATTCTAGTTTAGGAAACATGTATCTCAAACCTGATGGAAGTAACCATTTTTGTTTTAAAAAGTCCCTATAATCCTATCAACACATGTAGTGAAATATCAAAAAAGAAAATATTTTTGGATTTTTTGGATATGATATATGAAAAACAAAATCACTTACAACACACACCTATGTACAAGGAACTATGCATCATGATGGTTTACACAAAGTATATCCCATTACTAGGCTCAAGGCAAGGATCCTTTTCATAATCAATGAACTCATGCGTTGATGTTGGCATCATATGGATTACCATGCCATGGCTATGCCATGTCATAAAAAAATGATTTGGCCAAAGATACTCATCTTGAATGGTTTCATGAGCTATGAAATCTCCTTTATGGTCCCCATCAAGAAGTAAAAGGGGTACAAGATGTGAATATTCAATATAAGGGGAAGCATATAATTCAGTGGCAAGTTCCAAAAAATAAATCCAAGGAAAAAAGGGGTTAATACTAGGGGTTTCACTAGATTCACCAACAAATGCCCCCAATCCTAGATCAAGAATCATCATGATAAATATAATGTGTTTTGAATCAAGGAGGATGGATTCTTGATGATGCTCATCTTTCATGGGATTTTCTATGGAACCTGTGACTTCCAAGATGGCCTCTTATGAAGGCAACTTAGTATCAAGGAAATCATATGAACCTGGGGAGTCAACATCCTTGGAAGGTGGATTAGGATGACCACACTCCATATGAGGATGTATTTACTGACCAATATCAATGGATGTTGATGGGATTTCTAGATCAACAATATCGAACATGGTGGGAAGCATACTAGCTCGGATGACTCAACATCCTCAAGACAAGGTACCACCCAAGGATTGAGAGACCCAAGGGATCCACTGGTAAATAAAGAGATCATGTGGATAGGGGAAAAATTCAAAGAAGGAGGTGGTGGGGGAAGAGGGAATGTTCCCATGAGCGAAGAGTATTTGAACATCCCCACACCAATACTCATGTAAGACTATTGGGTATCACCGACAAAAGGTACATTATACCCCACATTGGATCTAAGCTTTGGGGTACAAACCGCAAGTTGATAGATCATAACTATTCTCTCTTGATGAGGGAATCATAATGCCCTAAATACTGATAATACACCTACGGTCATCGCGTATATCCAAGTGCACTCGAGTAACAAGTTGTACTTGAGAGGTGTGTTGATTACCTCTACATCAATAGATATAGTCTTACCACCTAACTCAACGGGTAATGAGGTGATAATCACATGGGGATGGAACATATGTCCATCAAATACTTTCAAAAATGTTTTAGATGTGTCAAGATTTGGAGAGCCGAGGGACTTCCAACATGACATAGACATAATGCAAGTCGAGGCTCCTTCATCAATCACAGTGTGAAAGATATTTTTCCCCATTGATATTATTTTTATCTAGAAATAGATTTTATGGGAGAGCCTATGATGAAATTGATCATAATCAAAGGTTATCAAACTCAACTCTAAGGGATCAACCCCGTCGATTGAAGACAACAAGGATTTATGTTGTACTAAGCAACTTTGGAGGATTTCGAGTGCAGACATGGAACATGGTGCCTAGGCCAAGTATTCTACAATATGGAGGCTCGTGTATTTATGTTACATGTTGTTTTTCAAAGAAATCCATTCAGGGGGTGAAATGGTGTGTCAAATGATGGATTTTGAATCTTAAGAGGGCCACCATGATGGGAATATGATGCTATCTCATGCACAACAGGCGTAGGTTTGGAATTTTCATAGTTCTTTGCTCAATTCTTCAAATTGATCATTTATTCACACATGAATATTGAATCATTCAAGGATGGCCCCTCATGATGAGGGGTATATTCCATGCCCCCTTGTGGAGGGGAAGGATTTGTTGCAACCATGTGTTGAGGTTAAGGGGGAAAGGATGAGTTAGGATAGTAAGCTTCTAGGGGGCTCTTTGATAAGTAAAAAAATGATGGATCTCATCCTTTCGAGGAAACTGATGAGTAGGATGGTCCTCCCCGTAGATGGTATGTGGGAACTGACTCTTATTTTCCTCTTTTGTCCCCCCCATTTTCATTTTTTTTGGAGGGAGCAATCCCTTTCTCAATATTAGAGTTCCTTTTTTTATTGCTCTTTTTTTTCCTTCCAGGTTGTTGAGGATTCTTCGGTTACATGGATTACATCGAATTCACCTTAGAGGTTTGAGTAGGGACCGTAGTAGTTTAAGCATTTGAACCAGAAGCTGATGAGTGTGATGAAATAGACATGTGACCCATTTGTTCAGCTAAATGGCCCACAGAGGCATGAGAAATAGTGTTGGATTTACTTCACACACACCTAGGATTTATTTTTCCTAAGGTTTTTCCTTGTTTATTAGTCATAATTAGTCATTATCTAGTATCCTATATTTTAGGGGAGAATATTCCACCTGGACATATTCTCTTTCAGTTGAATCTTCAGTTTGACTAGTTGAGTTGAGTTTAGATGTTGCATTGGTTTTCTCACCATGCAACATTGGGATTATTGCCAACTAATGCACACTTGACTTGGGATCATCACCATACTAGAACATTACTCTTGATTCCCTGATTTAACTCCTCACTACTCTTTGTTCATTCAATTAACTAAAGACTAGTTAACTAGTTAACTCAACTAGGTGGCAGTTCACTCCCGTAAATTCCTGAGAGACTAGACTAGGTGCAAGTTCACTCCTGTAACTGTCTATGTGTGTCCAGATCACTCTATACCACCACTATGGTACATTGGTTCTCCTCCATTGCACACTCATTGAGTTATATAGAATATATCATGTGTAAATTATTCATTATTCACAACGGTTAATGAGAATTCTTTCATTATTTCTCTCCTTCTTATTTCTCCAATTCTCTCTGCAAATGTCTGTACTATTGTTTATCTAGATATATTATTTTCAGGTTCAAAAAATTTACATGGTATCAGAGCCGATGGACTGCTAAGAAAAAGATAAACCAAAAATTTTTGCAAGTACAAAAGATTGAAAACAACGAAAAGATGGATTTCCAAAAAGAATTCATTCTTACACCTTACAACTATTTTGCATGGAAAGAGAAAATAGCCATACATATCCAAACCAAAGGGTTGTACATGTTAACCTTGAATTCAGATACAGAACCGACATCATCCATAGAAAAATCCAAGTACTTAAATCGCATGGATGAAGCACTCGAAATAATTTGCAGTCTTATTTCTCCTGATCTCGTTTTTCACATATCTTCCTGCAAGACTCCCAATGAATCATGGAACACCTTGGAAGGGCTCTTTGGAAAAAAATATGAGATGAGAGGACACATTCTGGAGGTGGATTTTCTCACATTGGATCCAAAAATCTTCGACAATATCCAATATTTCTTTACAAAATTCAAGCATTTAATGTCGCAACTCAAAGCTTGTGGGGTTGATAAATCGAAGGAGGATAAAAAAATGGTTCTCACCATTCTCTCCAAGATTGGTCCTGAATTCTCTATATTCATATCCACATTTCATTCTTTTAGATTCACCTCTGGAGCCAACTAGAATATGCCTTCTCTTGAGGACTTTATCAAATCTCTGACACAAGAGCAAACCAAGCTCATCAACATGGGCACAATCAAAGTGCCAAGGGCGTATGAACTCACTATGCATGATGGCATCCACAAATATCATAAATCTAAAGATAAATACAAAAGTACAACTCATGCACATCTGAAGAAGGAAAGGTACAAAAAACCCTTCACTGATGCCTCTGGATCCAATGGGGAAAAGGGGAGAAATGCACGTACTGTCACAAAGGATTCCATTTGGAATTTGCATGAAAAAAAAAAACATCTGATGTCTCAAATAATTCATCAAAATAACCTTGGAGATCACATCCCCGAGGGTTCCAAGAAGAATGAGCTAGAAGATCAGAATTCCAAGAAAGGAAATTCTAGAATTGCCTTGCTTTCCATCAACTCCTCTCTCGATGCTTGGATAATTGATTCAGGAGCATCACATCACATGGCTTCCTCAAATGAAGTATATTCTTATTTGGATGCATGCAAAGGTCCTCCTATTCTGATGGGGGACAACTCTTTTGTTGAAGTCACTAGCAAAGGAAGGATTGAACTCACCAACAAAATCTTCAAGAATGTGTTTCACGTTCCCAAAATTTTTGTCAACCTTCTCTCCATGTATCAAATGATGAATTCTGGAACTAGAAATAAATTCATATTCATGCCAAATTTTGTGGACATATACGACATGAAAACCAACACCAGGGTTTCTAGTGGTGAGGTAAATCATCAGTCTAGATTGTATACATTTTTTGAATTCATTGAACTTGATTTTGCATTTTGCTTACTCATGTTGATGAAAGTAGTAGGATATGGAACGAAAGGTTTGGAAATTTGAATTTCAGATACATGCAACAACTTAGCAAGAACATATTGGTTGATAGTCTACCAGAAATCCATTTCTCCAAGGGAGTATGTGAGGGATGTGTTCTCGAAAAACACCCTCAAGAGAAATTCAGCAAAGGAAAGTCTTAGAGAGATTCTGCACCTTTATATCTAATCCATAGTGACCTTATGGGTCCTTTTCTGCATCCATCCATTAGAAAATCGAGGTTTGTTCTCATTTTTTTTGATGATTTATCACATTTTACTTAGATCTACTTTCTCAAGAAAAAATCTGAGGTCTTTCAACACCTCAAATATTTCAAAGCCTTGGTTGAGACATAGTCCGGAAAGAATATCAAATTCCTCTGAAATGATAATGGGGGAGAGTATGTAAATATTGATATCCATAATATTTTCCATGAGGTAGGGATTTAGTTGCATCACACAGCTCCCTATACTCCGCAGCACAACGATGTTGCTGAGAAGAAAAACAAATCTCTAAAGGAGATGGCATCTTGCATGTTGCATGCAAAGTCACTACCACGGAGACTATGGACCGAAGCACTTAATTGTGAAACATACATACAAAATAGATCGTCCCATATATCTGTCAAGGATAAGACCCCCTACGAGGCTTGGAGTGGCCTCAAACCGAAAGTGACCCGCTTTCACATTTTTGGTTCACGTGCATGGACCTGAATTCCCTCTTAAAAGAGGAAGGCACTTGATCCACAAAGAACTGATTGTATTTTTGTTGGATACCCTAACAATGTGAAGGGATATAGGATTATTGATATTTCCTCGGATTGTCTCATCATTGAGCAAAGTGTCCAATTCGAGGGTAGTGTATTGCATGCACCTCAGCAACCACATGCAGACACCTTCATTCTTCCACCTATCCAAGATGATGGGCATGCACATGCCAACTCTTCTTCAGATGAGATTTATAATTCATAGGAATCAAATGATTCAGATTTAGAGTCAGTACAGTCAAATGTAGAGTCATAGAATCTAGATGCAGTTGCAAAGCCATAGCAGAGGCCCAAGTGGGCACAGACTACTCTTCAGGATGCAGGGGATCGCGTTGGTGATCCAGCCGATACTAGGAGGAATCGATCTGATTTCAAGGAGCCTCATGTTTCACTCACTTCCACTGAACCATTTCCCTCCAGGCATATTTTCTTGGTTCAGTCTTTAGATCCACAGTCTTATGGTGAGGCTGCTGGAAATCCCTTTTGGGAATCTACCATGTAGGAGGAGTAAAACTCCCTCCTCGAGAACCAAACTTGGGATCTGGTTCCCCTTCCTTCTAGGAGGAAACTTGTTAGATGCAAATGGTTCTATAGGACCAAGAGCGTAGTGAATGGACAGATTAGCAGATACAAATCTAGGCTTGTCACCAAAGGATTTCAACAGGTTCATGGTATTGACTATGATGAGACCTTCTCTCCATTAAGGAATATGAATTCCATACGATTGGAACTTTCCATTGTAGAATCCAAAGGATGGGAAGTCCATCAGATGGACATGAAGAATCCATTTCTTCATGGTAATATCTTTGAGGAGATCTACATGGAGCAGCCCCAGGAATTTATGCAAGACTCATCTTTGGTCTATCGACTGAAGAAATCCCTTTATGGCCTTAAGCAGGCTCTGAGGGCATGGTATTCCAAGACAGACTCCTACCTTTTTTCATGGAACTTTGTATGCTATAAATTAGACCCGAATGTCTACATGCTTAGGACATTTGATTCACTTATACTCTTAGTTCTATACGTTGATTATTTGTTGATCATCGGTTTCTTGAATTCAATGATTGTTGCAGTCAAGAGGATTCTACATGACAAGTTTTTGATTAAGTACATGTGTCCACTACACTTCTTCCTTAGACTTGAGATCAGTCAGGATGCACCAGGCATCAAACTATCTCAGGCCAAGTATGCACGAGATCTCCTTGAGATATTTCACATGACAGACTGTAATTCTACTCTGACTCCTTTCCTATTAGGATTCAAACTTGAGGATGGCGGTGTGACTCCATTGGTTGAAAGCGCACTGTACATATAGCTAGTGGGGAGCTTGTTGTATCTCTCACACTCCAGACCATACCTCTCATATGTAGTTGGCGCAATTTCCAGGTTCATGCAAGAGTCACATGACCTACATTGGAAGGCTACAAAGTGTATCCTTCGATACATACAGGGCACCATCACCTTTGGGATTCATTATGCAGTAGACTCTACATTAGATCTCATCGGGTTTACTGATTCTAACTGGGTTGGCCATAGCACTAATTGCAAGTCCACATCTAGTTACTCACTCAGTCTTGGTTTTGATCCTATCTGTTGGTTGAGAAAGAAGAAAGCTTCCATTGCTCTATCTTTAGCTGAGGTAGAGTATAGAGGAGTAGTTAACATAACCATTCAGGCTATGTGGCTACAAAATTTTCTTACTGAGTTGGGAATTTAGTTTCATCATCCAATCGTCATCTAGTGTGACGACCATAGCACTCTAAAGTTATGCAGAGATCCATTTCAGAGGCAGTGGAAAAATAACATCGAGATCCAAATGCACTACATATGTGACTTAGTACACGAGGGGATCATCGACTTATAGTTATGTCCTTCAACAGAATATACTATAGACATATTCACCAAGACCTTCACTGATCAGAAGTTTCATTCTCTCTGAAGTCGTCTTTGAGTGAAGGACACAGTTTCCTAGCAAATGTAGTTCTTCTTTTTTCATACATTGTACCTTGAGGTGATGTTTTTCCCATGAGGTTTTCCCTCTTTCCTCACTTTTTTTCAATGTATCTTTTAGATTTGGGTACCTAACATGGCCTCATTGTCGAGACCCATTCTTTATTTTCACCATAGTGATGTTCAGGGGGGGTGTTGGAGGTACTTCACACACACCTAGGATTTATTTTTCCTAAGGTTTTTCCTTGTTTATTAGTCATTATCCAATATCCTATATTTTAGGAGAGAATATTCCACCTAGAGAATATTCTCTTTCAGTTGACACTTCAGTTTGACTAGTTGAGTTGAGTTTAGATGTTGCATTGGTTTTGTCACCATGAACCATTGGGATCATCACCAACTAATGTGCACTTGCCTTGGGATCATCACCAAACTGGTGCATTACTCTTGATTCACTGAGTTAACTCCTCACTACTCTATGTTCAGTCAGTTAACTGAAGACTAGTTGACTAGTTAACTCTACTAGGTGGCAGTTCACTCTTGTAACTCCATAAGAGACTAGAATAGGTGGAAGTTCACTCCCGTAATTGTTGGTGTGTGTTTAGATCACTCTAGAACACCACTATGGTGCATTGGTTCTCCTCCAGTGCGCACTCATTGAGTTATACAGAGTATATCATGTGTAAATTATTCATTATTCACAACGATTAATAAGAATTATTTCATTCTTTAACTCATTCTTCTTTTTTCTCCAATTCTCTTTTCAAATGTATGTTTTATTGTTTAGTTAGATCCATTATGTCTATGTTCAACACATTTACAAATAGAACTTACCATACCACCATCATGGGGTCCTAGGTTTTTATTTTTGGGATTTGTAAATGGCCTAGGAGCATGTGGGATAATATAATAAAGAGTTCTTGACTAAGAGTAAATCATATTTAAGTGTTGGGCATGCATGATGGATTTCTTTTCGGTATCCACCTCGGCCATAGCTACATCTTTGGAAATGGTTGGTAAGAGGGACTTTCTAAGCCACTCCATTAGGAGTTTATCTAGAATTTTTGTCTTAATCATCCTACATCTTCATCTCCACTCATGTATATGATCATACATGTAGGTGGAGGTATCATGTTGCAGAGACATCAAGAGCTCTATTACAATCTCATACTATGTGCGAAAATGGTAATGTGTTAAAAACACCATTTCCAAGTCTTTAAATATTTTAAAAGAAGCACCTTCTAATTCAATATACCATTTTGTGTCACTTTTTATCAACGATTTTTGGAGAATACACAACCTCACACTATTATCCATCAAAAATTTGGATGAGAACATAAATGATATGTCATGATGTGCGTAGAGAGGTCTTCTCCCAAATTTTCTTGAAATTTGGGCATGTCTAATGGTATCTTAGCAAGAATGACCAGCTATGAAGGGTATAAAATAACTCTAAGATATCTTTCCAATGAGTTATTCCATAATCAAAATAGAGCTTGTATTAGAAAGTTACAGTTGAAATGGTGCAAGGTATATTTTTGGCACCAGTTTGCTTCCATAGGGAATAATGAACTTAGTTTGGGGCATGAGAGAAATCCATAGAAATATTATGAGCCATAGAAGTCATCCATGGAACCAAATAAAGAATATGGGTACATTGAAATATACAGGAAGAGAGAGAAGGCACATGTAGCATATAGGGATAAAAATGTAAAACAATCAAAACATGTGTGGTCCATAACTAATAGTCTAGAGACCAGTTAAGGGTGAAATTGTGATAGATAGTTTATAAGGTAGTCATGAACATACCTAATTGATATTTTGTTAAAATCCAAAAGGTGTTAGTGTAGGGATGCATGAACAGGGGTAAAATTGATAAGCTAGGTGAAAGTCTAAGGGGGCAAAGTTGTCATTTCCATATTGTTGCATATTTTGAGTTGACCATTTGTTTGACAATCTAATATTTTATGTGAATTCAATGTTGGCATTATTATCTATTTCACATAGAAAATTTTCTTGGTTTCTGATAGATTTACCTCATTAAGTGGCAAAAGTTGGTGTTTGAGATTAATTGCATTAGGGAGAAAGGTGCACAAAAGGGGTAAATTGACAATATTCAATTGGCTACAACTTGTTTCTTAGTTATTAGCAGAAATCTATTAGATAGGATATTTTAGATACCCAACCAAAATTTAGTTTTGAGCCAAAAAATTATCAAGGAATTAGAAGCAAGGTTACTGGTGGAATTGAAGGACACCATTGAGAAGAATGGGAATTTCAAGAGGCCATAAATTTTGGATCATAAATCAAATTGAAGAATGATTATGGTCATTGGAAAGGTAATTAAGGGGGAAACATGATAGAATGTCTATTTGTTCTAGGGGTCATTGATTTTTTCCATAAAATTTCAAAAAACATTGGGATTGGATTCCATGAACCATGTAACTACCCAATGTGAATATTTTTACAAATAAGGTAAAAATTTGGAGAATGATGTAGGCCCCCTCTTTTCTAGGGTATGTGCGACCTCCCAGTCAAGGATCTTCACTTCACTGAGCTGAATCATCTATTCAGGCCTCTCCTAGACTCTAAATTTAATTCACACATGCCCCCTTTTGTTACCCACACAGGTTCGATTCCCCCATGCACACTTTCTTTGGCGCTTTTGGTAACTCTAAGTGGCAAGTGCTAGCTCCTCTGTTGGGCCTTGCTCCCTTATGAATATGGTTTATGACCTCTGGTTGGCCCCCTTCGCTACTTTTATCTTCAACTATTTTGAGTGCAGTTGATTCTAAATTCCCTGAACTCTGAATCGGCGAAATCACCCCAACAAGATCTACGACCCATGCTTCTCCGACATCCAACAACTATGATTCACTTCGGGCCTCTTCTTTGGAAGTTACAAACATTCCAACACCCTTTTTCCCCCGAAGTGCTCCATACTCAAAGCTACGAATCCAATGCCACGTGCTCACCTCGGCCAACGGTCAAGATTCATCCCTTGTTCCCACTTTGGAAAACTTCCATTCAATGCTCCTCTTCTCTCTTTATCCTAAAGTGTAAATCCCCTGAAGTGACAGATCTTCTACCATGGGTCCTTTTCCAATGAACGGCTCAAATGAACTATCACGCTCTGGCCTTTGGAAATTATCATGCCTTGACACTTCACTTCTCCTGGAGTGACAATTCTCTGTAGTGAATCTCCACTCTCCATGTGTCCCTTCGATTTTCAAGGGCTCCAACCTTCGGAACTTTTGACCTTAGAGAATTTACTCTCGAATTTCCCTGAAGTGTCCTACCAATGAAGTGATAGATATAACACCACGTGTTCCAACAATGGACTGTTGAGATGACTTTATGACTCTGGCCTTTGGGAGTCCTCACAACTCCACTCCTCAATTCTTCTGGAGTACTTCTGCTCCAGAGTGCAGGATCTGGTGACACCTATCCTTGCAAGATCAATGGCCCAAATATGCTTTGACTCTCGACGACTTTGGGAGTTATTCACCCAACTCTACACTAGCTCCTCCAGAATGCAGGATCTCGTGCTTTGTGTCTCTGACTGATGGACGACTGAGATCTTCTCCGCTACTTCGGGCTTTGGGAGTTTTCGAAGAATCAAACTTCAAATCCTCCAGAGTTAACGATATACTCCCACGTGTCCTCGTGAAATGGATAACTTTGATGGCTTCAGAACTCTAGTCATTGGGATTTATGGCTACATCCACACCTTGGATATTCTAGAGTACGAATGCTCTGAATTCCATGATCTACTAACACGTGTCCTTTGCAATGGACAAATCAGATCTCCTCTAGCTCCCTGCGAATTTAGTAGTTTTTTCGCCTTCTAGACCCCTTTTCTTCCGAAGTGCTTCTTTCTGGACTCCACAATCTAGTGCCACGCACCTTCTGGTGATCGATGACCATTATCTACTCCAATAATTCAGGCTTTGGGATTTTTGCAAACTCCAGACAGAATTTTTCCGAAGTGCTCTTCTTCCGAAGCATGCAGATATCTTCCACGTGTCCCTTCTGGATCCAAAGGTCAAAATTTACTTCGACACTTTAGGACTTCGAAGATTCTGTAACCACTGTGTATGAAATCTATCGAAGTGAAATTCCTCCGAAGTATCAGATCTATCGTCACCTATCTCCTTACAATCAACGGCTAGGATATGCTCCAGGCTTCAGACCTTTGACGATTTTGCACTCTGCTCAACTGAAATCTCCCAGAGTGCTATTTCTTTGGAGTTTCAGATGTTTCTCCACCTGTCTCTCTGGACGATGGACGGTCTCGATCCACTTCAGGATTTCAGGACTTCAACATTCCGCTCTCTTATGCACTTTAAAAGGGGTTTAAAGATCGTGAACTTTGCCTAGATTCGATGAGCGTCGATCCTTTTCACTCAAACCCGATGGATGGGATATGTTCTCCTCTTCTGCACGCTCCTTCTGTATAGACATAGATCTAACGGTCCATATCTCTCTTTGCAGCTGATCAATGGTTGTTGTAGCTCCTCCCTCTTGAGCTTCTGCATTCTCCCGAATTGGAAGAATTCGCA
>JASDQU010245001.1:54800-90389 GCA_032191745.1 Picea mariana
GACTAGAATTTTTCCAAAGTGGGAACAAGGGACGAATCTTGACCATTGGCCGAGGTGAGCACGTGGCATTGGATTTGTAGCTCCGAGTATGGAGCACTTCGGGGGAAAAAGGGTGTTGGAATGTTTTTAACTTCCAAATCAAAGTCCCAAAGTGAATCATAGTTGTTGGATGTCGGAGAAGCATGGGTCGTAGATCTTGTTGCGGTGATTTCGCCGGTTCAGAGTTCGGGGAATTTAGAATCAGCTGCACTCAAAACAGTTGAAGATGAAAGTCACGAAGGGGGCCAACCAGAGGTCATAAACCATAGTCATAAGAGAGCAAGGCCTAGCAGAGGAGCTAGCTCTCATCACTTAGAGTTACCAAAAGCGCCAGAGAAAGTGTGCACGGGGGAATCGAACCTGTGTGGGTAACAAAAGGGGGCATGTGTGAATTAAATTTAGTGTCTAGGAGAGGCCTGAAGAGATGATTCAACTCAGTGAAGTGAAGATCCTTGACTGGGAGGTCACACATACCCTAGAAAAGAGGGGGCCTACATCATTCTCCAAATTTTGACCTTATTTGTAAAAATATTCACATTGGGTAGTTACATGGTTCATGGAATCCAATCCCAATGTTTTTTGAAATTTTATGGAAAAAATCAATGACCTCTAGAACAAATATACATTCTATCATGTTTCCCCCTTAATTACCTTTCCAATGACCATAATCATTCTTCAATTTGATTTATGATCCAAAATTTATGGCCTCYTRAAATTCCCATTCTTCTCAATGGTGTCCTTCAATTCCACCAGTAACCTTGCTTCTAATTCCTTGATAATTTTTTGGCTCAAAACTAAATTTTGGCTGGGTATCTAAAATATCCTATCTAATATATTTCGCCAATAACTAAAAAACAAGTTGTAGCCAATTGAATATTGTCAATTTACCCCTTTTGTGCACCTTTCTCCCTAATGCAATTAATCTCAAACACCATCTTTTGCCACTTATAGAGGTAAATCTATCAGAAACCAAGAAAATTTTCTATGTGAAATAGATAATAATGCCAACATTGAATTCACATCAAATATTAGATTGTCAAACAAATGCTCAAGTCAAAATATGCAACAATATGGAAATGACAACTTTTCCCCCTTAGACTTTCACCTAGCTTATCAATTTTACCCCTGTTCATGCATCCATACACTAACACCTTTTGGATTTTAACAAAATATCAATTAGGTATGTTCATGACTACCTTATAAACTATCTATCACAATTTCACCCTTAACTAGTCTCTAGACTATTAGTTATGGACCACAAACATTTTGATTGTTTTACATTTTTATCCCTATATGCTACATGTGCCTTCTCTCTCTTCCTGTATATTTCAATGTACCCATATTCTTTATTTGGTTCCATGGATGACTTCTATGGCTCATAAGATTTCTATGGATTTCTCTTGTGCCCCAAACTAAGTTCATTATTCCCTATGGAAGTAAACTGGTGCCAAAAATATACCTTGCACCAATTCAACTGTAACTTTCTCATACAAGCTCTATTTTGATTATGGAATAACTCATTGGAAAGATATCTCAGAGTTATTTTATACCCTTCATAGCTGGTCATTCCTACTAAGATACCATTAGACATGCCCAAATTTGAAGAAAATTTGGGAGAAGACCTCTCTACGCACATCATGCCATATCATTTATGTGCTCATCCAAATTTTTGATGGATAATAGTGTGAGGTTGCGTATTCTCCAAAAATTGTTGACAAAAAGTGACACAAAATGGTACATTGATTTAGAAGGTGCTTCTTTTAAAATATTTAAAGACTTGGAAATGGTGTTTTTAACACATTACCAATTTCCCACATAGTATGAGATTGTAATAGAGCTCTTGATGTCTCTGTGACATGATACCTCCACCTACATTTATGATCATATACATGAGTGGAGATGAAGATGTAGGATGATTAAGACCAAAATTCTAGATAAACTCCTAATGGAGTGGCTTAGAAAGTCCCTCTTACCAACCATTTCCAAAGATGTAGCTATGGCCGAGGTGGATACCGAAAATAAATCCATCATGCATGCCCAACACTTAGATATGATTTACTCTCAGTCAAGAACTCTTTATGATATTATCCCACATGCTCCTAGGCCATTTACAAATCCCAAAAATAAAAACCTAGGACCCCATGCTGGTGGTATGGTAAGTTCTATTTGTAAATGTGTTGAACCTAGACATAATGGATCTAGCTAAACAATAAAACACACATTTGAAAAGAGAATTGGAGAAAGAAGAAGAAGGAGATAAAGAATGAAATAATTCTTATTAATCGTTGTGAATAATGAATAATTTACACATGATATACTATGTATAACTCAATGAGTGTGCACTGAAGGAGAACCAATGCACCATAGTGGTGTTCTAGAGTGATCTGAACACACACCAACAGTTACGGGGGTGAACTGCCACCTAGTCTAGTCTCTCAAGAAGTTACAAGAGTGAACTGCCACCTAGTAGAGTTAACTAGTCAACTAGTCTTCAGTTAACTGACTGAACATAGAGTTGTGAGGAGTTAAATCAGTGAACTAAGAGTAATGCTCCAGTCTGGTGATGATCCCAAGGCAAGTGTGCATTAGTTGGTGATGATCCCAATGTTGCATGGTGAAAAAACCAATGCAACAACTAAACTTAACTCAACTAGTCAAACTGAAGAGTCAACTGAAAGAGAATATTCTCCAGGTGGAATATTCTCCCTTAAAATATAGGATACTGGATAATGACTAATTATGACTAATAAAAAAGGAAAAACCTTAGAAAAAATAAATCCTAGGTGTGTGTGAAGTACCTCCAACACCCCCTTGAACATCACTATGGTGAAAATAAAGAATGGGTCTCGACAACGAGGCCATGTTAGGTACCCAAATCTAAAAGATACATTGAAAAAAATTGAGGAAAGAGGGAAAACCTCACGGGAAAAACACCCCCTCAAGGTACAATGTATGAAAAAAGAAGAACTACATTTGCTAGGAAACTGTGTCCTTCACTCGAAGACGACTTCGCAGAGAATGAAACTTCTGATCAGTGAAGGTCTTGGTGAATATGTCTGTAGTATATTATGTTGAAGGACATAACTGTAAGTTGATGATCCCCTCATGTACTAAGTCACGGATGTAGTGCATTTGGATCTCGATGTTCTTTGTCTGCTGCCTCTGAAATGGATCTCCGCATAACTTTAGAGTGCTCTGGTTGTCACACTAGATGACGATTGGCTGATGAAACTGAATTTCCAACTCAGTAAGAAACATTTGTAGCCACATAGCTTGAATGGTTATGTTAACTACTCCTCTATACTCTACCTCAGTTGAAGATAGAGAAATGGAAGCTTTTATCTTTCTCAACCAACAAATAGGATCAGAACCAAGACTATATGAGTAACTAGATGTGGACTTGCAATTAGTGCTATGGCAAACCCAATTAGAATCAGTAAATCTGATGAGATCTAATGTAGAGTCTGTTGCATAATGAACCCCAAAGGTGATGGTGCCCTGTATGTATCGAAGGATACGCTTTGCAGCTTTCCAATGTAGGTCATGCGACTCCTGTATGAACTTGGAAAATGTGCCAACTACATATGAGAGGTCTGGTCTAGAGTGTGAGAGATACAAAAAGCTCACCACTAGCTATATGTACAACGTTCTTTCAACCAATGGAGTCACACCGCCATGCTCAAGTTTGAATCCTGATAGGAAAGGAGTTGGAGCAAACTTCCAGTCTTTCATGTGAAATATCTCAAGGAGATCTCATGCATACTTGGCCCGAGACAGTTTGATGCCTGGTGCATCCTGACTGATCTCGATTCTAAGGAAGAAGTGTAGTGGACACATGTACTTCATCAAAAACTTGTCATGTAGAATCCTCTTGACTACAACAATCACTGAATTCGAGAAACTGATGATCAACAAATCATCAACATATAGAACTAAGAGTATAAGTGAATCAAATGTCCTAAGCATGTAGACATTCGGGTCTAATTTACATCATACAAAGTTCCATGACAAAAGGTAGGAGTCTGTCTTGGAATACCATGCCCTTAGAGCCTGCTTAAGGCCATAAAGGGATTTCTTCAGTCGATAGACCAAAGATGAGTCCTGCATAAATTCCTAGGGCTGCCCCATGTAGATATCCTCAAAGATATCACCATGAAGAAATGGATTCTTCATGTCCATCTGATGGACTTCCCATCCTTTGGATTCTACAATGGAAAGTTCCAATCGTATGGAATTCATATTCGCTAATGGAGAGAAGGTCTCATCATAGTCAATACCATGAACCTGTTGAAATCCTTTGGTGACAAGCCTAGATTTGTATCTGCTAATCTGTCCATTCACTGCGCTCTTGGTCCTATAGACCCATCTACATTTGACAAGTTTCCTCCCAGAAGTAAGGGGAACCAGATCCCAAGTTTGGTTCTCGAGGAGGGAGTTTTACTCCTCCTGCATGGCGGATTCCCAAAAGGGATTTCTAGCAGCCTCACCATAAGACTGTGGATCTGAAGACTGAACCAAGAAAATATGCCTGGAGGGAAATGGTTCAGTGGCAATGAGTGAAACATGAGGCTCCTCGAAATCATATCAATTCCTCCTAGTATCAGTTGGATCACCAACGCGATCCCCTGCATCCTGAAGAGTAGTCTGTGCCCACTTGGGCCTCTGCTATGGCTCTGCAACTGCATCTAGATGCTATGACTCTGCATCTGACTGTACTGACTCTAAATATGAATCATATGATTCCTTTGATTCATAAATCTCATCTGAAGAAGAGTCGACATGTGCATGCCCATCATCTCAAACAGGTGGAAGAATGAAGGTGTCTGCATGTGGCTGCTGAGGTGCATGCAATACACTTCCCTCGAATTGGACACTTCTCTCAATGATGAGACAATCTGAGGAAATATCAATAAGCCTATATCCCTTCACATTGTTGGGGTATCCAACAAAAATACAATCATTTCTCTGTGGATCAAGTGCCTTCCTCTTTTCAGAGGGAATTCAGGTCCATGCACGTGAACCAAAAATATGAAAGTGGGTCACTTTCAGTTTGAGGCCGTTCCAAGCCTTGTAGGGGGTCTTATCCTTGACAGATCTATGGGACAATCTATTTTGTATGCATGTTTCACAATTAAGTTCTTCGGCCCATAGTCTCTGTGATAGTGACTTTGCATGCAACATGCAAGATGCCATCTCCTTTAGAGATTTGTTTTTCTGCTCAGCAACACCGCTGTGCTGCGGAGTATAGGGAGTTGTGTGATGCAACTAAATCCTTGCCTCATGGAAAAGATTATGGATATCAATATTTACATACTATCCCCCGTTATCATTTCAGAGGACTTTGATATTCTTTTCGGACTGTGTCTCAACCAAGGCTTTGAAATCTTTGAGGTGTTGAAAGACCTCATATTTTTTCCTGAGAAAGTAAATCTAAGTAAAACATGAGAAATCATCAACAAAAATGATAACAAACCTTTATTTTATAATGGATGGATGCAGAAAAGGACCCATAAGGTCACTATGGATCAGATATAAAGGTGCAGAATCTCTTTGAGACTTTCCTTTGCTGAATTTCTCTTGAGGGTGTTTTCCGAGAACACATCCCTCACATACTCCCTTGGAGAAATGGATTTCTGGTAGACCATCAACCAATCTATTCTTTCTAAGTTGTTGCATGTATCTGAAATTCAAATTTCCAAACCTTTCGTTCCATATCCTACTACTTTCATCAACATGAGTAAGCAGTAAAGAAAAATCAAGTTCA
The DNA here is from genome assembly GCA_032191745.1 of Picea mariana. NCBI lineage: Eukaryota > Viridiplantae > Streptophyta > Pinopsida > Pinales > Pinaceae > Picea > Picea mariana. Next base: position 60,604 of record JASDQU010245001.1, read on the forward strand.
ATGAATTCAAAAAATGTATACAATCTAGACTGATGATTTACCTCACCAGTAGAAACCTTGGAGTTGGTTTTCATGTTGTATATGTCCACAGAATTTGGCATGAATATGAATTTATTTTTAGTTCCATAATTTATCATCTGATACGCGGAGAGAAGGTTGACGGAAATTTTGGGAACTTGAAACACATTCTTGAATCTTTCGTTGGTGAGTTCAATCCTTCCTTTGCCAGTGACTTCAACAAAAGAGTTGTCCCCCATCAGAATAGGAGGACCTTTGCATGCATCCAAATAAGAATATACTTCTTTTGAGGAATCCATGTGATGTGATGCTCCTGAATCAATGATCCAAGCATCGAGAGAGGAGTTGATGGAAAGAAAGGCAATTCTAGAATTACCTTTCTTGGAATTCTGATCTTCTGGCTCATTCTTCTTGGAACCCTCGGGGATGCGATCTCCAAGGTTGTTTTGATGAATTATTTGAGACATCGGATCTATTTTTTTTTTTCATGCAAATTCCAAATGGAATCCTTTGTGATAGTATGTGTATTTCTCCCCTTTTCCCCTTTGGATCCAGAGGCATTAGTGAAGGGTTTTTTGTACCCTTCCTTCTTCAGATGTGCATGAGCTGTACTTTTGTATTTATCTTTAGATTTATGATATTTGTGGATTCCATCATGCATAGTGAGTTCATATGCCCTTGGGACTTTGATTTTTCTCCATGTTGATGAGCTTGGTTTGCTCTTGTGTCAGAGATTCGATAAAGTCCTCAAGAGAAGGCATATTCTAGTTGGCTCCAGAGGCGAATCTGAAAGAATGAAATGTGGATATGAATACAGAGAATTTAGGAACAAGCTTGGAGAGAATGGTGAGAACCATTTGTTTATCCTCCTTTGATTTATCAACCCCGCAAGATTTGAGTTGCGACAATAAATGCTTGAATTTTGTAAAGAAATATTGGATATTGTCGAAGATTTTTGGATCCAATGTGAGAAAATACACCTCTAGAATGTGTCCCCTCATTTCATATTGTTTTCCAAAGATCCCTTCCAAGGTGGTCTAGGATTCATTGGGAGTCTTGCAGGAAGATATGTCAAAAACGAGATCAGGAGAAATAAGACTGCAAATTATTTCGAGTGCTTCATCCATGCGATTTAAGTACTTGGATTTTTCTATGGTTGATGTCGGTTATGTATTTGAATTCAAGGTTAACATGTACAACCCTCTGGTTTGGATATGTATGGCTATTTTCTTCTTCCATGCAAAATAGTTGTAAGGTGTAAGAATGAATTCTTTTTGGAAATCCATCTTTCCGCTGTCTTTAATCTTTTGTACCTGCAAAAATTTTTGGTGTATCTTTTTCTTAGCAGTCCGTCGGCTATGATACCATGTAAATTTTTTAAACTAGAAAATAATATATCTAGATAAACAATAGTATAGACATTTGCAGAGAGAATTGGATAAAGAAGAAGAAGGAGAGAAATAATGAAAGAATTCTCATTAATCGTTGTGAATAATGAATAATTTACACATGATATATTCTATATAACTCAATGAGTGTGCATTGGAGGAGAACCAATGTGCCCTAGTGGTGGTATAGAGTGATTTGGACACACACAGACAGTTACAGGAGTGAACTTCCACCTAGTCTAGTCTCTCAGGAAGTTACGAGAGTGAACTGCCACCTAGTTGAGTTAACTAGTCGACTAGTCTTCAGTTATCTGACTGAACAAAGAGTAGTGAGGATTTAAATCAGGGAATCAAGAGTAATGCACTAGTATGGTGATGATCCCAAGTCAAGTGTGCATTAGTTAGAAATAATCCCAATGTTTCATGGTGAGAAAACCAATGCAACACATAAACTCAACTCAACTAGTCAAACTGAAGAGTCAACTGAAAGAGAATATTCTCCAGGTGGAATATTCTCCCCTAAAATATAGGATACTAGATAATGACTAATTATGACTAATAAACAAGGAAAAACCTTAGGAAAAATAAATCCTAGGTGTGTGTGAAGTAAATCCAACACTATTTCTCATGCCTCTGTGGGCCATTTAGCTGAACAAATGGGTCACATGTCTATTTCATCACACTCATCAGCTTCTGGTTCTAATGCTTTGACTACTACGGTCCCTACTCAAACCTCTAAGGTGAATTTGATGTAATCCATGTAACCGAAGAATCCTGAACAACTTGGAAGGAAAAAAAAGAGCAACAAAAAAAGGAACTCTAATATTGAGAAAGGGATTGCTCCCTCCAAAAAAAATGAAAATGGGGGGAACAAAAAAGGAAAATAAGAGTCAGTTCCCACAAACCATCTATGGGGAGGACCATCCTACTCATCAGTTTCCTCGAAAGGATGAGATCCATCATTTTTTCACTTATCAAAGAGCCCCCTAGAAGCCTACTATCCTAACTCATCCTTTCCCCCTTAACCTCAACACATGGTTGCAACAAATACTTCCCCTCCACAAGGGGGCATGGAATATAACCCCTCATCATGAGGGGCCATCCTTGAATGATTCAATATTCATGTGTGAATAAACAATCAATTTGAAGAATTGAGCAAAGAACTATAAAAATTCCAAACCTACTCCTATTGTGCATGAGATAGCATCATATTCCTATCATGGTGGCCCTCTTAAGATTCAAAATCCATCATTTGACACACCATTTCACCCCCTGAAGGGGTTTCTTTGAAAAACAACATGTAACATAAATACATAGGCCTCCCACAACTACAATATTGTGGAATACTTGGCCTAGGCACCATGTTCCATGTCTGCACTCGAAATCCTCCAAATTTGCTTAGTACAACATAAATCCTTGTTGTCTTCAATCGATGGGGTTGATCCCTTAGAGTTGAGTTTGATAACCTTTGATTATGATCAATTTCATCATAGGATCTCCCATAAAATCTATTTCTAGATAAAAATAATATCAATGGGGAAAAATATCTTTCACACTGTGATTGATGAAGGAGCCTCGACCTGCATTATGTCTATGTCATGTTGGAAGTCCCTCGGCTCTCCAAATCTTGACACATCTAAAACATTGTTGAAATTATTTGATGGACATATGTTCCATCCCCATGTGATTATCACCTCATTACCCATTGAGTTAGGTGGTAAGACTATATCTATTGATGTAGAGGTAATCAACACACCTCTCGAGTACAACTTGTTACTCGGGTGCACTTGGATCTATGCGATGATTGTAGGTGTATTATCAGTATTTAGGGCATTATGATTCCCTCATCAAGGGAGAATAGTTACAATCTATCAACTTGTGGTTTGTACCCCAAATCTTAGATACAATTTGGGGTATAATGTACCCTTTGTCGATGATACCCAACAACCTTACATGAGTGTTGGTGTAGGGATGTCCAAAGACTCTTCACTCATGGGAACATTCCCTCTTCCCCCACCACCCCCTGCTTTGAATTTTTCTCCTATCCACATGATCTCTTTATTTACCAGTGGATCCCTTGGGTCTCTCGATCCTTGGGTGGTACCTTGTCTTGAGGATGTTGAGTCATCCGAGCTAGTGTGCCTCCCACCATGTTCGATATTGTCAATCCAAAAATCCCATCAACATCCATTGATACTGGTCAGTAAATACATTCTCATATGGAGTGTGGTAATCCTAATCCACCTTCCAAGGATGTTGACTCTCCAGGTTCATATGATTTCCTTGATACTAAGTTTCCTTCATAAGAGGCCATCCTAGAAGTCACAGGTTCCATAAAAAATCCCATGAAAGATGAGCATCATCAAGAATCCATCCTCCTTGATTCAAAACACATTATATTTATCATGATGATTCTTGATCTAGGATTGGGGGAATTTGTTGGTGAATCTAGTGAAACCCCTGGTATTAACCCCTTTTTCCCTTGGATTTATTTTTTGGAACTTGCCACTGAATTATCTGCTTCCCCTTATATTGAAGATTCACATTTTGTACCCCTTTTACTTCTTGATGGGGACCATAAAGGAGATTTCATAGCTCATGAAACCATTCAAGATGAGTATCTTTGGCCAAATCATTTTTTTATGACATGGCATAGCCTTGGCATGGTAAGCCATATGATGCCAACATCAGCTCATGAGTTCATTGATTATGAAAAGGATCCTTGCCTCGAGCCTAGTAATGGGATATACTTTGTGTAAAACATCATGATGCAAAGTTCCTTGTACATAGGTGTGTGTTGTGAGTGATTTTGTTTTTCATATATCATATCCAAAAAATCCAAAAATATTTTGTTTTTTGATATTTCACTACATGTGTTGACCTCAAAATATAGTTCACATGTGTTGATAGGATTACAGGGACTTTTTAAAACAAAAATGGTTACTTCCATCGGATTTGAGATACATGTTTCCTAAACTAGAATATAGGGATGGGTTTTTCCCTGCATCCCTGATATGCATCATTAACTATGAATTTTGTTATCACAATTCCTTAGGTTCGACCCCATCAGGTTGCGACATTAGCCACTCCATTTTGCACATTGTAACTTGTTTGGTAGTGCCTACCCTCCATGGGAACCCTAGTTATCACCCAGATTTCCATTCAGTGTCCATGTTGTGACCCCCCATAGGCTCAAGAGACCTCCTATAGCCTCACCATGACTTGATGTTAAACTTCATTCTCCTCTCTTCATCTATATTCTTACCACATCCCGTGGGGGTTCCTGAATTCTTTATCATTTCTTGATGATCACCTATTCATTTGTTGCTTACGTTATACACCTCGTTATTGTGTTGCTTTTTTACCAAATCCCTCTTATTGCTAATGCAGTAGTCTTTGACCATCCACCTCTTGATTTATTTGGCCTCCATTTTTCATCCATCTACCCATGGAGAGAAAAACTACTAGGAGTAGGGAAAATTTTAAGAACCCTCCCTAAATTTATATGTATAATAAATGGGAGAATCCCCATGACACATGGGAGAGTGTGAAGGCTATTTGATCAATATCATAATATGCATATATAATGTTTTGGTGAATCTTTCACGGAATTATCAAATCTTGTGAAATTGTGGTGAATTTTCACATAATTATAAAAATGTTTAAAAGTCTTGGTGAATCTTTTAAAAGTCTATTAATTTGAATAAATTCAAATCAGTGTTCAATCTTGGGAGTGTTACAAGAAAATATGATACTGAAATACCGTGTTGAAACACCGTTCTAAAACACGCTACATGCATGAAGAACACTATGCATAATTAATAAGAATGTTCAATGAATGTAGATATGTTGGTGGTGAAAGACCATGATGAAACATCGTGCTGAAACATGCACAGAGAAGGCTATGTTAATATACTCAAGTAAGACATTGTTAGGTGCTAAAATTCCCCCTTTTCCTTATCATTTCCATGCCATTTTCATGTCATTCTCTTGTATTAATTTATCCTTGTTGTTTACATTTCCTATGAGAACATCAATCCTAGAGTAGGTACAATTCATTATCCATTCAACATTGTGTTATGTTAAATATTAATTCATACTTTACTTGTAAATTAGGATGATGTTTCCTTAGTCCTCATTCCTAATTTGGCTAATTACATAGTCATACCTGTAAACCATGGAGATGTACATATATGCAAATATGTTGGTGTTGAAACACTTGGCTCAGGATGAAAGATGCTCCACGCATGAAGAATACTATGCAAGAATGAAAGCAAATATGTTGGTGCTGAAACACCATGTTGAAACACATGGCTGAAACATGCTGCACACATGAAGAAGACTATGCAGAATTAATAAGAATGTTCAATGAATGCATATATGTTGGTGTTGAAACACCATGTTGAAACACACACGAAGAAGACTATGTTAATATACTCAAGTGTCTCAGTGAGACATTGTTGGGTGCTAAATTTACGCCTTTTTCCTTATCATTTCCATGCCATTTTCATCTCATTCTCTTGTATTAATGCATCCTTATTGTTTACATTTCCTATGAGAACATCAATTCTAGAGTAGTTACAATTCATTATTCATTCAACATTGTGGCATGTTAAAACTTAATTCATACTTAACTTGTAAACTAGGACGATGTTTCCTTAGTCCTAATTTGGGTAATTACACAGTCATACCTATAAACCATGAAGATGTACATATATGTAGATATGTTGGTGCTGAAAAACCATGCTGAAATACCTAGCTGAAACATGTTGCATGCATGAAGAAGACTATGCAGAATTAATAAGAATGAATGTAGATATGTTGGTGCTGAAGCCTGAAACACCATGCTGAAACATGCACAAAGAACACTATGGGCCATGGCCACACCGATTCCATCATATCCAGATGGTAAAGTTACTCCACCATTTTCATTTGTGGTCGTCAGTAATAAGTATCTATTAAGGGAAGGTACTGATAAGTTGAACGTAATCTCCACCTCAGTTTTTCTTGTCGACAGATGTTGTTCAGTGCCTGCATGTACGTGTCCATGGTTTACAACATACAGGTATGAATAGTCACTATGACATGTGTTTGACATGATACTATGAAATAATGATTGTTTCACGCCCTTCCACATCACCAATAGATGACCAATACCGTTAGTTAAAGTTTGGGGGTATCCCATCATCCCTAAATAAATTAACCAACCACCACCATAAACATTCAATCAACATGGTTGTCAGGTTAATTTTTCCCATGAAATTCAGTGTTGGAATATTGTGGTTGGTAGGATTCTTGGAAGATTGTGTTTGGTAGGATTCAATGTTCAACCTGTCCGACTAATATCTTCACATATTCAAGTCTTTGTTCCTCCTCAATACCTCCCAGGTGGACTAAAGTACAGATCACTTTAATAGTAAGAATTAGTATCTTTGAATTTTGAGTTTCGTGTAGCAGATAAACTAATTTTATTTGAAGATTTCGAAAGAACATTCCCCTGAAAGTTCCTAAGCTTTCCTCCAACTGCATTGAATTCCACAATCAATCGAACATCAAATTTTTATCTTAAAATTTTTATATTTTTATTGCATACTAATAATCAGGCCTTCTTACCATCCTTTTGTCCATCTCAAGGTCATATGAGGGGTTTTAAAGTCTAACAATAATATTTTGAAAAGGGCGCTACAGGAAGTTCCTGTGGCTCTCCACACAAGAAAGATGACTAGCACTATAGGAAGTTCCTGCAACATCCTGTTTTCAAGAAAATGACACAGTTCTGGGTTTTTTTATGATGGATGATGGTGAAAAATGATAATTACACTATTCCACACCCTAAAATACACATATGACATGAGTAGCGAGGAACAAAAGGTAATGATAATCCATTATGACATGAAATATCATATGCTCTTTTTTTTCCTTATAACAAGAATAGGGGGTTTGGATATGGTTTTGTGATTCTTAAGGATGCATTTAAACATGTTGTATCCTTTAGACACCATTTTTTATCATAAACAAATAATTTTGGAGCATTTTTGTATGAAAAGGAGAAAACAGACAGCCGAAAGCAAGGGATTTTCTAGAAATGATTGTTTTTGCAGCCGAGATCAAACTTAGTCTTTGATCAAATGGAGAGGAATTTGTGAAAACAAAAAGAGGCTTTTATCAAACACGAGATCATATACAAAATCCTCTCTCAGGTTTTAAACAAGTGTTATTATTTGGGATATACAAGCAGATCTTTACAACTCATTTTTCAAATTTGAAAATTTTGGAATTTCTTGTTTTAGTCATCAACTTTCGGCACAGATTACAAGGCGATGGAGAGGTATTTTGAAAAACGGAAAGAGGATTTTGTCAAGAATAGACCCAATAAATAAAAAAACTCTCTCATTATTTACACAGTTACTATGGTTTGGGAGATATGAATTTATTTTGCAGCCCTATTTTTTAGAAATTCTCCATATGTTGTAAAATGGGATAATCATCCCTTAGTTTGATTCCGGATGTGACAAGAGGAGGTGTCAAGTCAGGAAGACACATGGGTGTTCAAGGAGAATTTTTCCAAAGAGATATTGGCCTCATCACTCTTCTTTATTTTCTCAACGATAAAATTCAGACACTCCTTTTTTGTATGCTATTTCATGACAGTAGTAGCATTTCACCTTCTTCTTCTTTCCCTTTGAGTTCTCCTTTAGGGAATTTCATTTTTTATTTTTATGTTGGACATTATTTTTATTATTGCTTGTGAATTTAACAATTTATGAAGAATAATGTTGGTGCCTCATCCAGGATTAACAAAACGTTCTCCTTCTTGATCTCTTCCTTCAGCAAGTCGAAGCATGCTTCCTCAAAGTTCAATTTGACCTTAGACCCTAGTATCATCATTGTATATTCATACGATGCAAACATGCTTCCAAGGGGAGTAATGATGGAATATCCATGAGAACATTGAGCACTACACACCACCAATTCTTCCATGAGCTATCAAAATTTTATTTATATGTTCACGTGCTCTCAAATTCTTGAATATTCATTTGGATAAAATTCTTTCCAAGATGAAGCTTAGAATTCAAATCCTTATTTTCATAAATATGAACCAATGTGTCTCGTGCATCCTTCAAGGTCCCGGCCTAAATTTCAATTGAAAGAATGTTGTCATTTATATGGTGAAATATAGGCTTGTGACTACTCATCCTTTATCTCCCATTTCTTGACTTCATCCGTTCATGTAGAGGTTGACTTCACCTCGTTCCCATTCACACTATCAAGCAATTCCTTGTCCAACAATAATGGCTCCATCAAAGTTTCCAGAGGATAATTTTATGGCCATTAAATTGTCATACCATATTATGTGATTCTATAGCAATGCTCATAGCTATATTTTAAACTCTTCTACAGATTTTTTATTATCAGGGACACAAAGAATCCAAAATAGGATTTAAAACACAACACAAACTACCTACATATATGAAACTGTGTAAGAAACCAGAGTATGTAGTCATGACTCACAACAAAATAAAATATATATGCATGGTTATAGGAATTAAAAATACAAATGCAGAGACAAGAACTACTACAACAAGAAAAATATATGTTTAACAAAGCTTCCCAATTGCAAACATGAAGTTTTTCACAATACAAATGAGGGAAAGTGCTTCTATTTCACTGATATACATAAATGTATATATACAAGAAAAGTACAGAAGAAAAACTTGAAGCTCAAACTATCCCAAGCAACCCAAATGTTTTAGCTCCATGTAGATGAATCTATTGACTATGTACACTCGAAGGCTGTGTATTTACAATAGAGATTACTCGAGCAACTTCCCTTGAGCATAGATCACAAAGCTTGTTTACCAAAAACTATTGTGATTGTGGCGCATAGAACTATGATTGTGGTTATCATGTTGGCCCTCTAAAGCCTATTTATTTTGTGTTTTAGACACTTGTTTCTTGAATAAAGGGTTCATTTAGTATGCTTTTGGTCATGGGGATAGACATGTATACATTTGCTAGTTTGGATTTGAGTGCTCTCACTAGGTTCCACTGCATGGCCTGTAGTGATAGTTTGGTTGTAATATGAATTTAATTGTTCCCAGATAATAAAGAAAAGGAATGGAAAGATGCTTCCTTTCTACTTAAGTGAACATTTTCCACTATCAAGAGGTGGGGCATTGTTTTATATTGTTATGACATGTGACCTGCTAGCCCAACTTAATGGCCATGATGGCTTCCTCTTAGAAACAAAACCCTTGTGGGGATGTACCAACCCAAAAGAGGCGAAAAAGTCACGTGGGGGAATCAAACTTTGGTAGGGTAATAACAAGACCCTCCTTTCACCTACTTAGAAAATGTAAAGATCCGTGCAATTTTTTTTCCCGATTTCTCCCTTAATTTTTCGTCATGAACCATTTGTCAATATTTTGGATACGAATAGTTTATACAAAAATAAATAAGTAATGACAACAAATCAATTGACAACAGATTTAATATCCTAATATATATCAACAAAACAATATCTTAGACTGATCTTTTATTGCTAGTTTCAAGAGGGAATGCATACACAACAGTCAACTTACAAATTGTTTAGATATGACCTTGCTTAATAATGTTGTTATACGTCTGATATAAGAGAGTTTGGCTGCTGTAGAATTGTTTAGAAGTTGAATCATTCCCCTCTTGGCCACAAACAATGCTTGGGTTGTCACCTACAGTCCCAAAATAATGTTCTTCCAGGAATACGTTCTCTTCTTAATAGGAAAATCACTCCACTAACATGGATATCAGTTACAGGTAATGGGTATTACACCCAAAATCAAAGAATAAACCCAATTGGTGATGATAACTCAACCCATATGTGATATTTGTCACCCCACACGTAGAATTCAACCCTGCATAAGAAAAACTCGGCCATAGAAGAGCCACAAACCCATCAAATGTGAGATTCGACCCCCAAGTCTGATACACACATCCGACAGTCACAAATATGCCCAACATGATGATAAATTGTTAGCGAGAAACTCAAATCGTTCCCCAATTCTCCCAATACTCAGCCAACAAGAGGCCACGAGTAGAATAATGTTGCCTCTCTGAATTATTTGCGCCCAACAATCACAAAAGGAACCCAAAAAGAGAATACTCGAAGAACAAGGAAGCATACACACTTAATCTATCACAATGCACCATTAAAGAGGCATACATAGCTCATGGAAGGTTTGTGAAAATCAAATTTGTGGGTACTAAATATTTGCAGGTGGTAATCATTTTATTTACTATGGAGCTCAAGCATTTTCAGGTTTTCTCCAACTGAGTAAGTGCACTGAAATTCCTCTAGAGGCATATGGTACTTGTTACATAAGTCACAACCACATGCTAGAGGAGGGATCCCAGTGAAAAACAATAAACATACGATAAAAGAAGAGTGAAATACATATGAAAATTCCGATGGCCAGAAAATAGGGTGACATACCTCCAAAAAATGCCATACTTCATAAATTAGGGTGAAAGGAGGATCTAATTCGAATTTGATAGGGAGAAAATATGTTTCCTTGCTCTCCTCTAAAAAATACCAATGGGCGAAGGGTTTTTGATATAATAATTTTAAAATAAATTTTGGGATATATATATTGAAATCGTTCAAAAACTTCTATAGAAATAATTCGCCCAACCAAAATTTAATACCCTCTAATTTCGCCCATGGGCGAAATTTTTCCCCTAAAATTTTCTATGGCTAAGAGTGGACCTCACTTGCCAGTACCATTTGCATTAATTTTTCCTAGGTTAGTACCATGTGCATGCAATATAGGAGCATTATGTTAAGCCACTCGTTCTCTTCATACGTGTACACTTTTATCTTTTTTTTTGGACTCAATAAAATATAAGAAAAATACACTATCGAGTAAAGATTTATCTATTTTTGGGACTCATTAAAGGACACAAGAAAGACACAATTAGAGTACTCTTTTATCTCTTTCTTAGACTCATAAAAATACATGACAAAAACACCATCAATATTGTACTTTTAACTATTTTTTGGCCTCATTAAAATTGAACGAAAAAGACACTATTTATCACACTTTTATCTCTCTTTTACGCTCATTAAACCATGAAGGAGGCAACAAATACCAAAAAAATAAGAAAAGAGTTGGGTTTTTTTACCATTTATCTATTTATGAAATGGAAGCGTTAGTCAAGCCACCCTTGTACATGGAACCTGTTTGATTCATCATCTTACAGTTGGGTTTTATCTTTCCTAGGAGTCATCCCAATAATATGAGTCAAATATACTTCTTTGGTTGGTTACTCTTCTAGTCATCATGGATATTTCTCCAATGCCTCCTGCTTTGTTGGACTATATTAATATATCTCTTGTGTCGTGCTATATGTTCAAGGGAAGTTTAATCCTGAGTCAACCATCGCTTGTTCTGTAGACTTTTCGAGTAAACCATACCTATGCCAGTTTTACTTGGTGATACTATCTCTTCACATCATATCTCGGTGTATGTTTCATTTCGATTGATGGGGGATACATTAAGTATCTCCTTCGAAAAATCTCTTCCTATCAACTTCAACACATTATCTAGGAGAGGGATATAGAAACCAACTAGTACCTTGGAGCTTGCATTCCTCAATGGCATGCCTCATCATGATTGACATTAGGTTTTCATCATTGAATCCTTATTGATTGAATCTAGGAGTGTTCAAAATCACATCCTCTATTCACACTCACTAGATTGTACTAAGTACCTTGGGTCTATCTTTCTCATCGATGGATCCCCTCGCGTATGCTAATAGTATACATTAATGATCTGTAATTAGACGGTTTCTCCCATGTTTGACATCATTTCAGCTATTCTCATGAGGTATATTTGTACTATCGAGGTGTGGGATGAAGACCTTAGGTTTGGGTCCACGTCATTCCTTTACATCGTCACTTCCCAAGTTGTGGTGGAGTATATCACTTGTATATCAATACCTTGAATACTTTGGGGGAACTTTCCTTGGTGCTCATTGTCTTCCTGATGTATATGTTGTGACATATATCCGCATTTTATTTTATCCTGGCTATGATCTTATTTATGACATGGATGCACTATGTATTATTTTGTGTCCATGGTTTTTTATTTCATGTCATGGATCCACAATGTAATGTTTGTCCACCATGCTTTTATACTCTTTATATTTTGAGTATGTCTACCTAGGGTATGTTTTATATATGATTTTATCCTTGGTGTTTTCTTGCAGGTTCTCTTTGACCATTAGACTTATTTTCTCACTCCTCACATTTCCTCACATGGATACTATTTTATTGTAATTTTTTTTTTCCATCCATTCTGTTCATGACCTCACACATCAGGGGGAATTTGTTATAGCTTTAATTTCCACCCTACAAAGACAATAGTGAATACAACAAAAGATGAAGCCAAGAAACAACTATGGCTTAATATTTAGAGAATTTTTTCAGGGTGTCACTTGTCATACATGGGAAACAAGTAACATGTCATTGGTCATCGATAATGCAACCCAAAACACCCTCTGCAACCTTCTAGATTCATATAGTTTTGAAGAGGAAAGAGAGGGATGAGTTGGTTCTTCGTGGAATGAAATTTGGATCTCACATCATTCGAGTATACATTGGTCTCTATAATATATACAATCTCTCCCAAGCCTCTTCCAAGGATCTATATAAAGAAGGAAAATATTGAGCATGAGGAGGAAGATTCATTTACATATATATTCTACCAAAATTCATAGGTTCTTCTTCATGTACATCAGTTGTAGTCATGTTTCCTAGCATGGTTGAAGAGCTAAGGAGGATCAAGGAGTAATGGGAAAAGAGGAGGGAATCTGCACTAATAGGTATTGCATTGATGTATTTCCATTATTCATATTATTATATCATTATTTTTCCCCTATGAATGTTTGTATTTCACGCATACATTTTTAGATATGGTTTATTTCATCTTACATCAAGTTAGATCGAAGCTATATCTAGGATTCTAATTCTAATAAGAGCAGTAGAATGGTGTTGTTCTATCTCTTGTGTGTAGGAAGTAGGTTGTAGAAGCTAGATCTGGAACTTCAAGACTTTAGCAACCAGGACATACAAAGCACGACCTTCAAGATAAGGTATGCAATTCTCTCATTTCCTTGTGCATTTTTGAATCTGGTTGCATGTTTCTAGGAAAGCCGTATAAGTGTAGCCCTCAGTTTGTCTAGGATTAGTAGGAAAATCCTAGGGAGATCTTACTATCCACCGTGAGAATTTATCCATAACAGGGTTATCTAGGGAAAGGGTTGACCAATCCTTTCTCCATCATGGAATTTTAATTAAGGGGAATACCCTGGAAGGAATGGTTGAACCTTCCTCCAAAATAGTATTCTAATTGAAGGGAGGCCCATGGAATGGTCAATCGATCCTTCCTTCAACATAAATTCTTGTCGACTATGATCCAAAAAAAATTTCAATCTAAACTTCTTCTAGAAAAAAATTCTCATCAAAGAGGCCCCTGAAGAAGGAATGAGCCCCTGTAAGAATAAATCGATTATTTCTCCACCATATAATTCTCATCAAGGGGGATATCGGGTGATCTAGATTGGATCATTACATTATTTTTCATCTATATAAATGCTTTTAGAGTGGAAAAAAGTGGGGGAATCAACTTGCAAGCTCATTTGAATGGCAGGTTCTAGTTTGGAAAATTGGGGTTTGAAACCTTTCGGAGCCATTTTGAGGCATGAAATGACCTTTTTTGGGGTCAAAACTTTCCTAGATTTACCTAGGACCCCTTGAGACTATTATAAATATCAATAACTTTCCAATTGTGAAAACATTTGTGTGATTCTAGAAGTTCCCAAACATTATCATAATTAAGGGTTGAGGAAGTCAAAACCCTACCCCTAAATGGCTATCAGGGAATGTTAAATACCGGGCCACAAGGAGGAGAAGGATTTCGTTTCTTTAGCACTATATTTGTTCCATAGTAGAGTATAGAACCTAGGAGTGGTATTTTTAGATCATAACAAAGGAGGATATATTTTGTAGCAACTATATAGGCCACAATGTCAAAGACAACTCCATAGAGAATGCCTCTTTCTTTGTACTTTCATTTGAAGAAAAGAGAGTAGAGTGCCCTCATATTCTAGTTGGGTTTTCTCTCGTATTGTGTTTCCAAGGGTACATCTTGTGTTTAATTATGGATTTTGTGTGATTATTTAAATTCATTCTCTATTTTTCACATTTCATCTATTTCATACATTTAAAGTAGAAAATAAGTAATTAAAGAGCCTGATATCTAAAGTAAATTAAACTTCATAGTAAATATTTCAGTATTTTCTTATATCTATTGTGATGAACTTTCTAGTGGAATATCCATGAAAAATTACAGATCATATCGGTATTAGAGCAAGTTTTCTAGGGATATTTATGGAAAGTTGCAGGGACCTAGGAAGTTTTTTAAGAATAAAGTCACAAAACCCTATCCATGGTTGACAAGTCTATTCATAACAACCTTTGAGATTTAGTAGAGGTGATATTTGCAAGGTTGGAAGAGAAATTTACTGACATATCTCACAATGTTTCCCTCCTCATGGCATCTATGAAAAGAAATATTGGACCATTCAGAGAAGTTGGAGGTTATAACTTAGAGATCATATCAAATAGGAAATTTGGGGATAATGAAGACCCAAAAAATGAGTCGTGGAAAGAAACTGAGAAAGATAAGTCTAGTTCCAGTACCATAAACCCTTCAAAATATTTATTCAAAAGGAAATCAAAAGTGTACACAAATCCATACCAAGGTGAGATTGATGCATTAAAATTGAATCATTGGTTGTAGAAACTAGAATTTTATTTCAACGTTCACCATATATATGAAGAAAAAAATATATTGTTTTTTAACCTCATGGGAAAGCCATATAGAAATACTTAGGATGGAGGGTGATTTTCTAGTAACTAGGTGGGAGGACTTCAAAACCCTCATCAAGTCCCAATTATACCTTATCAGCTATGTAGAGGACCAATAGATCTGATGGCACTACTTTAGAAACAAGCAAGGGTATAATGTATAGGAGTACACCATTGAGTTCAGTAACTTGCCCATCATGTTGGGTATCTCTACCAAGAGCCCAGATGTAGTCCTCATGTATCCATGGAGTCTACATAGCCATAAGCAAAAGAAAATTATTCTTTTTAAGGTGAGGACATTAGATGAGGCACATGTAAATGTAGAGTATGTGGAAAACATAAGACACAAGAAAGGGCATCTGAGTGGTTTCAAACAAAAAGAGAACTAGGAAGATTCCAAGGAGGGGAAGAAGAAGTGGAAAGGGGGAAAGGATAATAAGATGAAATCCATTCCACATTAGTGCAATAATCCTACAAACGATTGTAACCATTTAAATATTGACGGGAAAACTGATGAAAAGTGTTAGACACTACATCTAGAGTTGAAATTGAAGAACCACAAGAAGGATGAAAAGAAAAAGAATCTTCTAGCCACTAATTCAAGCAATTAGGTCGAAAGAAAATTTGACGTGGATGAGAATACTGTTTGAAAACAAATGTAGAAGGAGGTGAATCTGAGTAGCCTTCACCACCAAGAAGAGAAGCAGATGACCAAATTTTTCCACATCAAGATCCGGGTTAAGAATATCAGGATAGATTCCCTGCTTGACTCTAGTTCACAAGCTAATATCATAGCAGAAGATATGGTGAGTAAGCTTGGATTAGAGGTTCATGATTATCCTAACCCATATCCATTGGCATGGATAAACAAGAATTCATATATTAAGGTAAAAAAACTATGTAATATTAAACTTTATATAAGTCTTGATTTTATTGATGAAGTGGAATTGGACATAGTACCCCGTGATATATGTGGACTAGTTTTTTGAATCCCTTAGATGTATATGGGGGATGAAATCTTCATGCGGAGAACCAAAACGTACTAAATAATCAAGGATGGGAAGTCCTACATCATCATTGCACATAAAGGAAAGTAAAACATCTCACTGGTAAGTGCCAACCAAGCCAAGAAGTTGATTTGTTCTAGTAAGAAATATGTTTTACTTTTCTTAATAAAAATTCATATTGAGGATGAGTTGATAAGAGTAAAGGAATCCCTATACCAATGTACTAAAGAGTAGAGACATTAGTTGGAGACGTCTCTATAGGCATACAAAGGAGTGTTCTGAGACCCTAAAAGGATACCACCTAAGAGGGAAGTGGAGCACAAAATACAGTTATTTCCAGACTCCCCATTATCTAATATTGGACTATATAAACAATACTTTTTGGAAGAAAATGAAGTGAAGAAACAATTACAGTAGTCATGGGAGCACCAAATTAAGAATACCAGGATAGATTCCATGTTTGACTCTAGTTCACAAGATAATATCATAGCATAATATATTGTGAGTAAGCTTGGATTGGAGGTTCATGATAATCCTAACCCATATCCATTAGCATGGGTAAACAAGAATGCATATATTAAGGTAAAACAACAATGTAAGATTAAACTTTATATAAGTCCCGATTTTATTGATGAAGTGAAATTGGACATAGTACCCCTTGATGTATGTGGAGTAGTGTTTTGAATCCATTAGATGTATATAGGGGATGCAATATTCATGTGGAGATCCAGCCCGTAATAAATAATCAAGGATGGGAAGTCCTACATCATCATTGCACATAAAGTAAAGTCAAACATCTCACTGGTAAGTGCCAACCAAGCCAAGAAGTTGATTAGTTCTAGTAAGAAATATGTTTTAATTTTATTAACCAAAAATCATATTGAGTATGAGTTGATAAGCGAGTAAATGAATCCCTGGAGCAATGTACTTAATACTAGAGACATTAGCTGCAGAATTTTTGACAGACATACATAGGAGTGTTCCGAGAGCTTAAAATATCACCACTTAAGAGGGAACTGGAGAACAAAATACAGTTATTTCCAGACTCCCCATTATCTAATATTGGACTATATAAACAATCCTTTTTGGAAGAAAATGAAGTGAAGAAACAATTTCAACAGTTCTTGATGTGATTTGACCAAGAACCTCTCCTTGTAGGTCACCTATCACAATTTTACCAAATAAGGATGGGACTTGGTGAATGTGTATCAAATAGAGAACATTGAAAAATATCACACTAAAAAATTGGTACCCTCTACCCATGATTGATGATCCGTTAGATCAGTTGTAGCACAAAAAATATTTCACCAAGTTGGATCTCAAATCAGGATACCACAAGGTACACATCAAGGAAGAAGACACCTGGAATACTACCTTCAAGACATGGAAAGGTTTGTATGAATGGTTGGTCATGCCATTTGGTTTATTTAATCCACCAACTACATTTATGAGATTGATGAATGATGTATTACACCCATATCTAGTTTCATTTGTTATAGTCTATTTGGATGAAATACTTGTTTATAGTGTTATTGAGGAGGAGCACATATCACATATCATGGAAGTGTTACAGACTCTAAAGAACCACCATTTTCTAGCTAACCTAAAGAAATGTTAGTTTTCCCAACAATATTTGGTGTATTTAGGATCAGTGGAGGGGAGCTCATGATAAATCTTGCAAATATGTAGGCCATCATGAAATTTCCAGTTCCTATAAATGTCACTGAAGTTAGGAGTTTTTTTAGGGCAACATGGTACTTGTGGAAGCTCGTAGCTTCATTTTTAGTGGTAGTTGCACCACTCCACACCATAATAGAAAGTGGTAAAATCTTCAATTAGGGGAAGAATCAACATAAGTATTTCAATGTGTTGAAAATAAATATTAATCAAGCACCAATTCTCACATTACCAAACTTCAAAATCCTTTAGAATGGGAGAAATATGCAAGTGGGTATGCCATGGGAGAAGTTTTGATGCAAGGAGGAAGGCTTGTATGTTATCATTCTAAAATATTTCATGGGGTAGTTCTCAACTACCCTACCAATGAAAAGGAACTCTATTCCTTAGTTTAAGATGTGAATACATGGAAGCACTAGTCAATGGGCAAGGAGAATATCATCCAAACAGATCACTAGTCACTATAGTATTTGCAGGCCCATGGTAGGCTACGACAAACCATAGATTACAAGTGGATGGGGTTTTTACAACAATTTCATATAGTCATCAAGTATAAGAAGGGCATCAAAAGCATGTTGGTATACATTCTTTCAAGGCCACCCACATACAAATTAAAACTTTTGGAACTCTAGTTCAAATGGAACCTTTTACCCATGATGCATATGAGGAGGCATACATAGATGATGAGGACTTCAACGAGGTTTTTCAACACATATAGGGAAAAATTCATATACAATAAGGTGATGAAAAATCTTTCTACCATTTCCAAAATGGGATACTCTACAATATCGACAAACTTTGTGTTCCTAAAGGTGAGCAACTCCATCTTATCAGAGAGGCTCATACCTCAAATTTTGTAGAACTATTTTTTGTTGTAAACTAGTTGCCAACTTATAGAGGTATGTGTATTGGCTAAGAATGCAATAATATGTAGAATGGTATATTAGAGGATGTATAATTTGTTGTACAAACAATCCCAGTAATAGGAAGTAAGTTCTATACCATCCCTTACATGTACCCACTCGACCTTGTTATAGAATTTTCATGGATTTTGTGGGAGGTTTACTAACAACCAGGAAGGGACATGACTACAAATTTGTGGTAGTTGATAGGTTCAATAAGATTCACATTCTCGTGCCTTTTAACAAGACCATCAAAGGACAAGAAGAAAAAAATATGTTCTTTGAATAGGTTTGGGTGCACTTTGGAATACTAAGGAGCATCAAACATGGTGATACCAGATTCCTTAGTACATTTTGGACTACAATGTGGAAGAAGATGTAAACTAAGTTGAGGAGACCTACGAAATTCCATCCATAGACAAACGGGAAGAAAAAATTAGTCAAAAATACTTTGGTGTATCTTTTGAGGGGCTACAATCAGAAGCATCCTAAGACCTGGGATGAAATTCATATTTACATACAACAATATTTTAATAGAGTAGTCCACATTCCTTCTACTAAGTCACATTTGGAAACTTTATTTTGGTATTTTCCACCTTCACCCTTGGATGTTGTATACAAAAATCAAGGAGGAGTGAGGGAGGACCTAACCAGAGATGCATTGAGAGAATACACATTTTTTCAAAATATTAGGCAAATCCATTTGCAAGTATAGGAGATGTTGAAGAATTCACCAGAAAAATAAAAGTCCAAATATGATCAACACAAAAATGAGAATTCATTCAAAGTGGGAGACAATGTTTGGTTACAACTAAACAAGGAAAGACTACATGGTCCTGGTAAGAATATTACAACTCTACATCATGGACCTTTTGATCTATTAGAGAAGGTGGGACATAATTCCTATAGACTCAGTCTACTCCGATACATGTGCATTTACTAAGTAGTGAATGTGGAGAATCTCAAACTCTACAAGAATTCCATGTTGTATTAGGAGGAGGAGTAGGTCCTACCATGCATATAGGACTTAACACAAAATACTTAGAAAAAATTGGCATAGTACACAGTTTTGTAGAAGTAGTCTGAAAATAAAAGACATGGGTAGCATGAACTTTGCATATTGGTTTGAAAGGACAAATTACAGGAAAAACAAAGTGGTACTCCAGGGATAATGTAGAGGAAAAATTTCCTCACCTCATTCAATGAAATATTTTGGGGACCAAAATCCTCCCTAAATCGGGAGGTATTGTTCGACACACATTTTTGGTAAAAATACTAAGTATAGGAAAAGAGTGTGGAAGAAGAAGGAAATATAGGGAGCACACAACTGAGGCACATCCAAGAGGACAATGTGCAAAAGGAGGAAAGTTCACAAAAGGAATACATCATGTAAACAAGAGAATAAATAAGAGAGCATAGAATAAAGAAGATAGAATAATAAAGAATAATCTAGAATAAAGAAGGAGAAAGGGAATCATGATAGAAGGATGACATCCTGACATTTCAAAAATAGAAGAATAGCAAAAAGAAACATGCAGATGGATAAGCAGGAAAAAACATCCCAAACAACAAGTTAAAATCAAGAGACTATGGATTGTAATTGGATTTTGGGATGAACAGATTAGTGTTTTAAGCCATAGATTTATGTATAAATATGTAACGGGTTGGGAGAATAGGGGGTCCATAGATTTTTTATTGAGATTTTGTTGGGTTCCTGAGTTCTTGAATATAAAAGAGAGGATGCAGAGAGAGAAAGGATTTCACTACAGAGTGACTAGGCTAGGAGAAAGACAATATAATCATGAGATATATTTGTAAGCACAGTGCACAATCATGAAGTTATTAACAAAATAATAATAAAGAATCCAATTGTTGTGGACATAGCCCAAAGTTAGGTGAACCACATTAAATACTGTGTTCTATGTATTTTATGTGTTTTTGCTTATGGAATCTGTTGAATGCATGTTAGATTGTATTTGCTTGATATGTGATCATGGTGCAATAATTTGGATATTACATTGATGAATGTATGTTATAATTGGGAACATAATTGTGATATGAATATGATATCATCTAAGTAACTAAAGAAGAACCCTTGCAGAATAATGCACACGGAACTAGTTTAGTCAGAATGAATAGGAACATGACCTCTCATTCCCCTAACACTGCAGAAACATGTTTCCTACAGTTCCAAAGATAACTTGAACCTAGGGTATTACAACCATACACAGTTCCAACAAATGGTTGCATTGTCGAGACCCAAAATCTATGATTAAGGGGATGTTTTAGAGGTCAACTAAGAAGGAAATATCATAATGGTTATAAGTGAAGGAACGAGAGTTTTCCAAAAAAGAGAACATGAACCCTTCGATGAGTAATGAACACTGGATGCAAAAGTATGTGTACACATTTCTGCATGAATTTTTCTTTGGTGAATTTTCAATTATTCTGACAGAGTGGTTAGAAATATTAGTGGAGAAAACTGGAAGGCACCAAAATTCCAAACCAAGGAATTGGACTCCTGAGTCGGTAAGAAAACTGAATTTTGTAAGTAATAACACTTCTCATGCAATTGATTTATGGTTGGGTAGTATTTTAGCAGGATATATTACAAAATTTGCGATAGAGTGTACCCAGTCATAGAGTGTTGCAGAAAGGGAGTTTTTCAAAGGTCCGCATGGAAGGTTCATGAAATCATTGGAACGTGGATAAAGATTTTGTTGTGTGACAAGTGCATGATTACCATGGAGCATGATTGCTAAGGGGCTTTGTGCAGATATGGGAATTGGGGGGTACATGAGGACTAGAGTCTTAGAAAAAGAGAGAATAAAGGAAGTGATGAAGAAAGAAGGGATGGACTGAGAATGCAGATATACAGAGAAGGCATACTAGAGGAAGAATACGAGTTTTTGGAGCTGCGTAGAGGAAGGAGGTATAATAGGAAAAATAATGGGGTTGAGAAATGAGAGTCACGTAGTGATATAGGGGAGAGAGGACCTTGGGCAATGGTCCAAATTGTTACAGGTGAATCCTCCTACGGACAAGTGGATTCAGTCTTGGTCTCTAGACTCCTAAGGCAAAGACAAAAAAGTGCTTAACATGGACACTAACATCCTTTTAGATCTAATTAAGCTAATAAATGAAGAGGAAGAATAAAAGTGTACCTTTTTAAATGGTGTTTGTCCTCGCAAAATCCAAGTTGAGCTTCAATCCCAAGATCCTCGATAGGTCCTGTAGCACAAACAAAGATACAACAAACTTCCTACTCTAATGAGATTAGCTCAAATACAGATCTATCTACTAGAGACAAGTTCATGTGAAACAAACATAAACTTGAAAGAAACAGGCCAAGCATGTATATGTATTAATGAGAACAAATGAAGAGTACTTACAATCATCTGATGAAGGTGCAACAACTTCTTCCAGCTCTCCTTGTCTAACCCCTTTGCTCAAGTAATCTAGACTGATTATGCTTCAATGGTGCCTTACTTATGAGATCATAAGTTTGGTATGATTCTCAATCTCCATCTCCTCCTCTTCCATGGAAATCCCTCATTATATAGGATTTGGAGGCTTAACCACCATGGAGAGGATCTCTCATCAGATCCACTAAGAAAGGGATCTCTAATATATTTAGGGAGAAAATATATCTTAAGGATTTTGGGGAGGAAATATCTCTCAAGGATTTTAAGGAAGAAATATTTCAACCATCCATGAGATCCTCCACCTTCCCTAAAAAATAAGAAACCAAATGTGAGGTGTATTATCACACTTAATTAATTTATTTTTCATGAATATTAATAATAATTCATGTGTACTTGGTTCTCACACTTAATCAATATATTTTCCATGAATATTAATAGTAATTCATGTGTACTTGGTATTTTGGCCTTCATGTAATATATCCCTCCTCATGTAATATATCCCTCCTCCATATTGACTAGGGATTGTGACATAGGTTATTCTATGGTGTCAAGGTGTATGAGACACTTATATGAAACTTTACGACACTTAGGGTAAGGTACCTTGGTATGCAAATTTCATGTGTAACAGAATGCCCCCTAAAGTGTGAGGTCAGAAGAGAGAATGATGGCCGAAACACTTTACAAATATTTAAAGCAAGGGTGTGGACTCAGAGAACCTAGTAGAAGTTGAAAAAAACCATCAAAAAAATGTTATGACATGTTTCAAACCCAAGGCATGCATACCCATGCTTGAGTGATAATGACTTTCTAGGTATGGCCGCCATAAAATACACTGTGGATCCATAATCATATTGACTTAAGAGTATAGCCACCAAAAATACAGTGTGGATCTATACTTCTATGACATGAACTGATCATAGCCATGAAAAATACACAGTGGATCTATGAGACAACAAGACATAGCCATGAACAAATACAAAGTGGATCTATGTAATAGTATATGTGTCAATCTTCAAAATAAAATCTGTCGCAACTTGGGAAAAGTATATATCAGAGTGATCACTCAACCCAGGGTCTTCTTACCAATCTTGATGCAATACGATTTTAACCATGTGAATAGATGTCCTAATGTTGAACATGGAAGAAACCACTTGATTATTGGTCAATGATGTAAACCGTTAACAAGCGCGAGGGAAATCACCATTGATGTCAATGATTCCCAAGGTAATCTAGTACATTCCAACGAATGTGAATGGATGAGCTGAATTTGAACATTTGTGGAATCATCCGATCAGAGGTTAGTGATGTAAACCCACTGTCGAATGCGAGGAGGCCTACCATTGAGGCATGCAGGTCCCAAGGTACTAACTGGTTTCTAAGTCTAGCTCCTGGATAATGTGCTAAAGCCGACAAGAACAAACTCGTCGAGGGAGGGCCTTGATGTATCCCCCATCAACAACACAAAATGGTCACAGAGATGTAATTGGTAGAGAAAATGAACATGGAATGACACATGTATTGAAACAATATGTTTGTGATGACTGACTCTTAAAGAAGGTACTTCCCTTGAACACTGAGGCATAACAACAAAAACTTGACATGGACCAAAACTTGATAATACAATGGATGCTGTGACTTTACGTCGGGTGACCCAAAGGAGTGAGGAAACTCAAAGGATTGGTTCAGTGTAGAGGTTTAACATATTGAAATGCATTCACAGACAAAATGTCGTGTTCAAGGGTGACTGTAAGGTCACTAGTAAAGTTCTCAAAAACTGCTTGGCTTGCTTCTTTCAATTTCCCCCCCATCTAGATAGATGAGTACCTCTTTTTGGTTTAACGAGCTTGAGGAGGGTAACACATGATCGATATAACTCACCTTCAGTAAGTCCCTCTTCCTTTGTTAAACATAATGGAAGAAGTAAGGGTTTGATCCCGTATGGGCCCTTCAATGTATGATTGTTTAATGAGTCCAGAGAAGGTAAACTCGGTGGTTTTTCATATTTAGAGAGTCTAAAAACAACTTAAACATGACTCCAATGTTGTCCTTTTTCGTAATGTTAGTCTTGTGAGGTCGAAAAAGAGATAAATTATCACTCAAAAGATGCCCTTTCAAACCTTTTAACAAGTGGGAAAGGAAGCAAAATTACTTGACAATATTTTCATGTTTAGAGAGTCTGAAAAGAGTTTAAAGAAGACTTCAAGGGGTTGCTTTTTCGTGTATCCATGCGAGCCTGAAAAAGTGATAAAAGTCTACTCGGTTACATTCTCATGTTTTTTCGAGCATGAGAAAGAACAGATACTAAGCTCGGTACTCTGTCCCCAGATTAAAAGCTAGTGGCTTAACTCCAGAATGATCATCAAAGGCTGGAGACATGCCCCCCCAAGCTTCAATTCATTCACTGACCTTGAGGTTGTCACCAATTTCTGCACTAGATGGAGCAAAAGGATCAGGGTGGATGAAATGAATGTTCAAATACAATACCTAACGAAAGACTCGAATTGACATATACGAGATCTGGTGAAAGACTCAACTCCTGAGGAGATGTGACTGTTTCATTTTTTTAACAAGGTTGACATAGGAAATGAACTATGCTCAGGGTTCTGGGTTCAAACCCCAAATATCTGTTTCATTTTTTAACGAGCTTGCTACAGAGTGAAAAAATATGCTCATAGCCTCTGTTTAATTTTTTAACGAGCTTTCCACAGAGAGGAAAAAATATGCTCGTAACCTCTATTTCATTTTTTAACGAGCTTTCCACAGAGAATAGAAACTATGCTCGTAACTTCTGTTTCATTTTTTAATGAGCTTGCCACAAAGAAGAGAAACTATGCTCATGGCCTATGTTTCATTCTTTAATGATATTTCTAGAGAGAAAAACTATACTCGTAACCTCTTCTTGATCATGGATTTCAAGAGGATAATGCTCTAGAAGGACACCACGTCAAGGGAAAAAACTCAATCATGGCTTCCAAGAGATCTTCATTAGATGGAAGAAGAATGCTCTAGAAGGAACACATGTCGAGGGACGCGACATGGCTAAGGAGATCAGGCTCCAATATCCCTACCGAAGAGAGCACCATGTCAACTACTAGATCTAAGTCATCTGAAGTTGAAGTCATGGGAGATAACTCCACATAATTGACCTGTGGCAGAGGTGATATCGACTGCATATAAGGCCCATTTAGGGAGGTCATTGGGTTGATGGTCAATTCAGGGCCAACAAACAAAATTTGATCAATAGTCACCATTCTTCCATCGTGTGGGAAAGATATCACATGAAAATGAGTGGACACAATAACTTTCATGGCATAGACATAATCTCTCCCAAGGGGTCCTGGACTACCATAACATCAATAAGGACTATTTTCCCTCCCAAAGTTACTGGAAATTGAGGAAGGATCCCTAAAGGGTGACTCATTCTTCTATTGAAAGAGAACAGAGTCTGGGTAACTGACACAATCTTAGGATAACCCAAAGCTTTCCAAGAAATAGAGGACAAAATACTAACAGATGAACCTTCAACTATCAGTGCATGAGGAACGTCCCAACCACAAAATTTTACTGTAATATTGAAATGCATGTGAGAGGGAAGAAGAGGTCCAGTTAGCACACCCAAATAAAAAAGGATGGCCTCATTACTTGGAAGGGTTTTCATAGTAGAAGGAGGAATTCCCCCTAGCACGATAGATCATGTTTCAACAAGAAAAATGTGAGTAGAATGGGGTTTACTCTCTAGCGGGAGAGTAGGATCGATCGATGATGAGATCAGATCAACCACCTTGGCACTCTTTAGAGGAAGAGTGGGATTGACCGATGATATAATCGGAGCAACCACTTTGTCACTCATCAGAGGAAGAGTGGGATTGAGTGATGATGTAATCAGAGAAAACACTTTGGCACTTGTCAAAGGAGGAGTGGGATTGACCGATGAAGTCACTATAGCAACCACTTTGGCACTCTTCAAAGGAGGAGTGGGATCGACCGATGGTGGAGTCGGGTTGACCACTTTGTCACTCATCAGAGGAGGAGTGGGATTGATCGATGGTGGAATTGGATCGACCACTTTGAAACTCTTCGAATGAAGGGTGGGACTAACCGAGCAAGGATTTGGATCATTCACTTTAGCACTCATCAGAGGAGGAGTGGGATTGAACGATGAAGTAACTGGAGAAACCACTTTGACACTTCTCAAAGGAGGAGTGGGATCGACTGATGGCGGAGTTGAGTTGACCACTTTGACACTCTTTAGATGAAGGTTGGGACTAACCAATGACAGGACTGGATCAACCATTTGGGTTTCACTTTTCAGATGAAAAGTGGGGCTGATTGATGACAGAACTGGATCAACTACTTTGGTTAGTGGTTCAACCGAGGATGAAACTAGATTGACCACTAGATCAACCAGAATGACTGGGGATGGAATCGGATTGACCATTCTATCAATTAACAATGGGTTGAGGGAAATCTTACAATAACCAGTTAGAAGTTGAAGCTTCCCCAAAAGAGAAGAATCCTTGTCCATATGAGGACAAAGGTGAGAGTAATGGTCACCTTCTCAAAACATGCAAGGGAATTTGACAATTGTCTACTTCTTACCAACCTTACTAGTTGACGAGGTATCACCGGCATGACTAGCAGGGGCCGATGATGTGGAAGATCACATTTCTAAGACCTTGGGAATACCAGGGAAATCACTCAGAAAATAGTCACCCTTACAAAGACTGCAAGGGAATTTGGGTTTCAGATTGTTCGTTTTAACCTTATCTACCTTATCAACACTCCCATTACTATTAACAGTAGCTAGTTGCTTAGATCCAACATTTGATGTAGTTGGAGGCTTGGTCTCTTTCCGGTTCTTCTTCTTCTCTGTCTGTTTCTTCTTCTTCTTATCAATATGGCTACTCGCTTGAGAGATTTCACTATGCGAAGAAGGAGAAATGGAAGGATACCTGACGGGCAAAGAAGGAGAAAGGTGGACATAAGGTTGATGTGTGGGTGGTGTGCTTACATATGAAGCACCTACATTCGAGATGATTGGAGTGGAAAACAACCATATCGGTAACCCAATTGTGAGACCTGGAAGGCTCAAAGTAGTGATGTAAGGAGGACCAACATTTCTTTAAGAAGGAAAAACAAAGGGTTCCCCTGGAAAAGGGGTTCCTTCATTGGTCATTCTAGGAACTGACACCATAGAAATAAAAATCCAACCTAGATTTTTCTAAGGAGAACAAACAACACATGCTAAAAAATCTAGTAAGCAAGCAAGCAAACTAAACCTTCTCACAATGAGCACACTAGTTGGTGATGAAATCCAATGTCGCGGGAACAAAGTAAGAAGTGGCTGAGATAGAGTGGGTGGACAAGTTACGTTGATGACCTGCTTAACGAACTTACACCCTGGTGCAAGATCCCACACATAATCGTGGGTATACCCTCCAAGGATCCCGAGTGATTCTGGAAAATGTCGATTCCAGGTACCATGAAGACTTTCCCTTCCACAATCACCTTGTGTAGAGACTTTAAAGACATAGGACACTAAGGTTACCAACTACAACAATGATTCTTGGGGAAATAGTCGACAGTTTGATCCACATGCAAGGGTAGGGTATCTAGCCCGAAATCAACTTGAAAGGCTTCCACTCATCATTGTGGGTATACCTTCAAGAGACCCCCATAATACGTGAAATATCTACACCAAGACCAACAAAGCAGGGTGAGTAACTCTACCAGTCTTAATGCAACCTCATGATTGACCCTTGTGAGAGAAGGGCTTCCCAGGACAAAATGCATCAATCAGATTTCACTACTCCCTAACAAAAGATCCTATGTTTGTTTGTAGCTTTGGAAATTTATATTTCACACCTATTACAAATCCCTACAACTAATCTAATGTAGGTTTTCTACTAGAAAATGTAAAAATTTCTAATGGATTTTTAGTTTAGCGTTTGATTTTTTAAAGTTGTTGTTACTCAAAAGGAAAATGGCGTGGACAATATGGTGTTTTGACCGACTCGAAAATTATGCATAGAGATGAATATGATATCTTTTCATTTCGATGAAATCTATGCTACGAGAAGGAAAAAACATTCATCATTCTAGATGCACAATGTCCCAAAATGTCAAAAAACATGCAATTCCGCTAGTTCAAATGCAAGTTATTTTCACAACCCAAAAGCAAGAATGCATTCAAAACAATGAGAACTAAAAGAAAACAAGTAAAATATTTTTCTAACAAGAAATAAGTCAAGGATCCTAAAACCAACAAGCATCCAAGGAGTACAATGAAATGTAGAGAAGAATCTAAGAAACGATAGGGAGAAAGAGAAACCACTCAAAATTGTCTCAACAAAAACACAGCTAGAAAAGGCAATTTTCACATTTCTAAAAAGGGTTTCAAGCTACAATAAATACAAGAGGGAGTGATAAGCATCAAAAACCAATCCCAATAACTTCACAAACCATCCACAAAGAATGGGTAAAGACTTCCATAAAATAGGCTGAAAAAATCTGAGCAGAAAAGGGAAAAAAACCTCCAAAACAAAGACTAGCGCTCCCTATCTCAAGGGTACAGAGCACTGAAACGATCCCTAAATCACTATAGGGGAGAGTTGATGATAGAAAAACGCTTTGATATGGCCTACAGGGGGGCGTTGGTCCTCCTAGAAGCTCAGAAAAAGAGCCAGAAATTTGCAAAAATTCACCCAAAATGCATAAACAATGGTGAAAATGCTAGTGAAGGTAGGAAAAGGATAATGGATCATAAACACACACGAAAAGTGATCTGAAAGGTGGTTAAAGGGATGGAACAAACCAAGGAAATAAAAATAGGAGTCCTTCCCCAGTGGTGTCACCAATTTCTGTTACAGGTGAATCCTCCTGCGGACAAGCAGATTCCCTCTTGGTCTCTAGACTTCTAAGGCCAAGACAGAAAAGTGCTTAATGTGGACACTGACATCCTTTTATA
The DNA here is from genome assembly GCA_032191745.1 of Picea mariana. Lineage (NCBI taxonomy): Eukaryota > Viridiplantae > Streptophyta > Pinopsida > Pinales > Pinaceae > Picea > Picea mariana. The sequence continues at coordinate 89,897 of JASDQU010245001.1, forward strand.
TCTAATTAAGCTAATGAATGAATAGGAAGAAGAAAAGTGTACCTTTTTAAATGGTGTTTTTCCTTGCAAAATCCAAGTTGAGCTTCAATCCCAAGCTCCTCAATAGGTCCTGTAGCACAAACAAAGATACAACAAACTTCCTACTCTACTAAGATTAGCTCAAATACAGATCTATCTACTAGAGACAAGTTTATGTGAAACAAACATAAACTTGAAATAAATAGTCCAAGCATGTATATGTATTAATGAGAACAAATGAAATGTACTTACAATCCTCCGATGAAGGTGCAACAGATTCTTCTAGCTCTCCTTGTCCAACCCCTTTGCTCAAGTTATCTAGATTGATTATGCTTCAAGGGTGCCTCACTTATGAGATCATAAATTTGGTATAATTATCAATATCCATCTCCTCCTCTTTCATGGAAATCCCTCATTATATAGGATTTGGAGGCTTAACCACCATGGAGAGGATCTCTCATCAGATCCACTAAGA